>JBBMKA010000020.1:1674436-1687893 GCA_037833695.1 Sechiopsis laciniata | reverse complement strand
TGTTATCTTTTGTACTCTGGCTCTAAGGGAGATTCTCTCTAGAGATTATTCAATAAAAGTTGGTAGATTCTATCAGTTCACCACATCTGTTCTAAAGTGGTTTTTGATCCATTTTTCCAGGCTGTCAGGGTTGGATTAAATGCTGAAAAAAGTGGGGATGTAGGAAGAGTGATGATTGTTGCAATTACTGATGGTAGAGCCAACATATCACTGAAAAGATCCACTGATCCTGAAGCAGCAGCTGCTGCTGATGCACCTAGACCTTCAGCACAAGAATTGAAGGTAAAATCACTCATGTATGCATGCAGATTTACGTGAAGTTGAAACTTTACTCCATCCATCTTGTAAATAATCCTCATTGTGATATGATCATTCTCGTGAAGGATGAGATTCTCGAAGTGGCTGGGAAAATATACAAATCAGGGATGTCTCTCCTCGTCATTGATACCGAAAACAAGTTCGTGTCGACTGGTTTTGCCAAGGAGATTGCTAGAGTAGCTCAAGGTTTGTTCCATTTCCAAGTAAAAGGTTCAATATTTGAGCTTTGTTGCAGAAGATCTTACACTATCCCTTTCCTTGTAGGAAAATACTATTACTTACCGAATGCGTCAGATGCTGTCATCTCTGCTACGACGAAAGAAGCTCTGTCGATGTTAAAGAGCTCATAAAATGTAAAATGACCGAGTTAATTGTCTTGTTAGTAACTTTGTTGAAATGGAATCAGGTTACTTCCTGCAGTCTAAAAATACTTATTTTTTGCCATGTTCTAGTAGGGCAGATTATTTTGTTGGAGAATCCACCCCATTTAAATGTTGTATTGCAGGGATTGGTTCTATCAATGAGTGAAAAATGTGCCTCTACTTCTGATGTTGATTTTTTTTTTAGTACAAGTTAGGGGAGGAGGACTACAAATCCTACAAAGAGAGTAGGACTGCTCTCAAATAAATGAGAGTTAAATATCGATTTTCGAGATCGAACTCGTAATTATAGTGTTGAACTGTATTACCACCAAATAATGAAATCATCAAACTACCAACTCTTTCGGTACTACTGATGTTGAAATAGTGCTTGGTAATCTCATAGAAATTAGTCTTGACCTATATTGATTGATGAACTCGTTTTAATTTACAAAACTATATCTATGAATGTAATTTTTAATCCAATTAATAGGTACCTATAGCTAAGTAGTCATATTAGTTCATTCAGATTTTCAAGTAAAGTTAACAATTTGGTAAGACCATTGTAGTTAACGGATGATATTTAACTTATTACAATTATTTAATCAAAATTTTAAAATGTGGTAAGAACCCGTTGGACGTGACGGTTTGTTGAGTAAACTTTTTTTGAATTAAAGTATGGCCAAATTTCAAACGAATTTTTTTAAATTTCCAATTATACTTTTGGTGACAAATTTTTAAATGAATGTCACAATTACAATCTTATCCGTGTCAACAATAAAAATTTACCCTGTGTCACTAAAAGAAGCTTATCAATGGCACTGATTGACTTGAAGCGAATTGTGTCACTAATTAAAGTCAATCAATTACATTGGTTGAAGTGAATCAATGACACTAATTGAAATCAATCAATAACATTATTTTTATATAATTTATATTGATATTTAACAAGTATTAATTTACAAGTGGACACAGTAGGTATGCATGTTATTATTCTTATTGACAATTTGTTTGAAGTAAATTATTCTAGAAAAAAAACGTAATAAAATACTGAATTAATTCAAGTAGTATCAATTGTTGAGTTCAATCAATATACTTGTATCCTACACCTTCAATTGCTGTAAAACTAAAAAAATCTTCAATTAGTGTCACTGATCAAATTCAATCAATGATATCGATTGACTTCAATCGGTATCTTCAATATCACTGCTTGATTTAAATTAATGTCATTAATTATAAATATGGCATATATTTATTAGTCTAATCAATCACGTAGGAATTGATTTTACTAGTGTTATTCATTGATTTTAATCGATATTATGGGTGACTTTAATTAGTGAATTTATAAGATTAGTTCAATCGATTGTGCATCAATTTACTTTAATAAATTATATTGATTACAAATATAAAATTAGTTAAATCCATCGTTCACTTATTAACTTCACACAATGACATTAGTTGATGTTATTAAATTTGAGGGCATTTTTATAATCATGAGCATCATTTTCTTATTTACATTTCTATTCCACTGTTCAGAATGTGAGATGATCAATCTTGATCACTCACTCATAATTGCCATTGATGAATATTAAGAACTCTCAAATTTGGTGGCTAGGGTTTCTCTCAAATGTTGAAGGAAACCAAAAAGGTGATTTATATATTAGCACAATCACACACCCACATGGTTAGTTAACCTAACCCCAAAACTAACCTAAGGTTCATCTAAACTCACCATAAGGGTTAATACATGATGATGTGTAATTCACCAAATAACAAAATACCCTCTTGAAGTACATATCATAAAAGGCATCAAATTTTCAAACAAAACTGGATCAAAACCACGAGCAAATCAGAACGGTCTTCAAGACCTCAGAATCCAGAACTTCAGTAGAACGGTGAACTGAATCCACCAACGGAAACCAGAACCTATCTTTAAAATAATATCTTCGAAAACATACATCATAAAACAAATGTTGCCAAGTAACATGGAATCAAGCAAATGAGGAAATACCCTATCAGAACGACATAAGCAGCACAAATTAGAGTCAATATATCTAGAACGAATTAACTCTTCAGAAACAAATGCATTCAAAACCTAAATGACCCTCAAATAACAATAGTCTGAATAAAAAATCTGAATGCTCAGAACGCTGCACCAAAATATGTCAAATCCATGTAACAGCTGAAACAAACTCACAAACTGTGCTATCAGAATGGCAAGAAACAGAAGCACAAAACAAATACTCCAAAATCACAACAAACTTCTTCTATATCAAATTCACAAATCAAGAAATCTTCAAATGGCAACAAGTCAAGAGATCTGTAAACTTCATACAACAAGCCTATCAGATGCAACAAAAAAATCATCTACAAATGACAAAAGCAGATGATGTAACTCGCACTAGTAGCCTCGCTAAAAACACAATGAGCAAAACGTTCTCTTGTAAAGCCATAATCAAAACAGATTTCTCACAAAAGAGTAAACAAGCATGGAAGAAACAAACTGCTCAAAAGAACTCCAAACAACACTGATCAATGCAATCAAAGCCCAATAGATAGGATACATACAAGAACACAAACGGAGAAAGGATATCAAGAACACATCAAGATCATCTATCCACTCTTCATGTATGTAATCGAAAGAAAACGAATATGCATAAGAATGAGAGTATACAATACCCTCTAAATCAGACTTAATCGCAAACCAGCAAAAGCAAATAACGAGCAAACGAATTACAAGTCTCACCACAGACATCCCACATGAAAAATCCAACAGACAAGCCAACTCTCTATCAAATAACTGAACGTTACTTTCTAAACCAGTAGGAGCATCCTCGGGCTTAAAAGAAACTAAGATAGGATCTGAACGTGCAATGTCACCGACAAGCACTGAAGGCTCAACAAACGGATTTTCAGATGCATAAGCAGAATCAACAATCAAACATTTATCAGAAAATTCAAAATCAGAACAGAACTGATTATCAACAACACAATTATCTTTTGGTAGAGAACCTGTCAAAATTCCAAACGGAGTCTCAAAATTATCATATACTACATCAATCTCGCGCTGAAAAGCTTTGCCTTGCAAAATGTATAAACCATTTGAAACCTTTCCAGACAACTTAATTTTCTCATTCTTACTCACATAAAGTAAGTCATCATGAGACGAGTAGTCATAACCAGTAGCATCCAAAATACCTAACGAGATAAGGTTTCGCTGAAGACCTGAAACAAATTTCAAAGTCTCTCTGCCATACTTAATGATTGATTTAAGCTCTTTGAATTTCTCGGGTAATGAATTTAGGAGAATGATAGCTCGATTCTCACAATCGAGCTTCTCCCCACAATTGGCCAAGTCACCACAAATTTTGTTGAACACGTCAATGTTTTCTACTAAACTCTTAGAAGGATCCATCCTAAATCCAAATAGCATCTCCTTAAGATAAATCTTATTAGATAGAGATTTAGACATGTAGAATTCTTCGAGTTTGGACCACAAAGTGGCTACATCGTCTATGTTACTAACTCTTCTTAAGACATTATCGGCCAAATATAGGATAATAATGCTATAGACAATCTCACACGACTCTAATTTTTCATCTTCGATCATTTTTTGTAGGCCATTTAGGAGGGACATCTAAAGCTTTTGCAACTTTCTGTTGCACTAACAAGGCTTTCATCTTCCTCTTCCATAAACTAAAGTCTCCTGACCCATCAAATTTGTCTAACTGAAATCTAGTAGACATCTTATGCGGAATATCAGAATTCAGGAGAATTGTGAAACACAGAAAATTTAAGCAAGCCTCAAATCGAAAACAATACAAACGACGAGTCAATCAATCACAAATACCCAATACAGTTCACAAAGACAGCTATCACAATAATCAGTCTCATAATTTCAAAATTTTCAACTAACAAAACTCAATTCAGCCAAGTTTCATACTAGATTTATCAGAATTTCAATTTCAAACTCAAAATTCCAACTCAAAATTTCTAACAATTTCAGCCAATCGAATTTAATCTCAATTTTCAGAATTTATCAGAATCGACGTTTCCAAATTCAAATTTCAGCTCATAACATCATAATTGAGTTCAAATTTTCACAATGACACCAAATTGAAACCCAATAATTTCAAATGAACATGCCAAACAAATATTTTAGCTCAAAATTTCTCAAAGTGGCAGCTCAAAATCACAATAATGTAGTCCAATTTTCAGAGTTATAGCCAAATCGCATCAAAATTATATCCAAATATCAGAGTTGCAGCTTGAATCAACATGTAAGGACCCGACCCAAATCAGGGTCTAAACCTAAGTCCTTAATTCTAAATGCATGAAAACAATGTTCGACATCTAGGGCATGAATAAAAACAAAACCACTTCAAATAGACTGTTTATAAACAAGTTTATAAAACATTAAATCCATTAAAAGAATCAAGGGTACCCAAAAGTCAAAACATAAAAGTTCGGGTAAATATATACAACTTATCATGCCCCTAAATAGTTAATGCAGAAAGAATAAATTAAAAGGCTCTACACAAAGTAATGCAGCATGTCCCATGGTCATCTCCAGCTCCATCGATCATCTATCTCGGTACAGTCTAGTAGTACCTGTGGGGATTCCATAGTGGAAATGGTGAGTTTTCGCAAACTCAGTAAGGCTTTCCCAGCTCGGGGAGAGACATATACAAGAATACAAACATCGGCAAACAAGTATGATCATCAACACAACCGAAGGGTGTACAAAACCCAAGCTCTTGGGTGCTAGGTCAAGAAACCTCGTTCTTGACAAGCACCTCGCAAAGCGGTCTAAAGATCGTAGACCCCAAGACCAAAAGCTCACAAGAGCCCTCTGACTCAAGAGCAATCTGACAACTTACTTCAGAGAGATCCGACAAGTCTAGCATCCTGTTGGCCTCAAGCCTCGTGCTCGCAGAGAGAGGTGGTGCCACACCAATCACCAAGGAACCATACCAGGCTCATACCACATACCTGGAGAGTGCCTAGGCTACTAGTAGAAACCATCCACCAAACAGCCCTTAAACTTCATTTAAATAACCTACACGTGTAAACAAACAGCCCCTATTCACAACTTAAATAGGCTTAAACCTGGAAACAAACAAGCTGAAATCTCATTTTAAATGAATTAAACTCCAAACCAAACACATTTAATCCACTACTCAAATATTCTTAAACCCATAACCAAGCACCTCTCTTCTTCCCCAATTGGGTGTCAACTAAACCAAAACCAAGAGAAATGCTTACCTAAGCTCCAGGAGACAATTCCAGCGACGACGGAACTCCCCAAGACGGCGACGCTAACCACACACCACGTTGTTGCCCTCCTCAACTCGCAACGAAGCGCTGTGAATGGACCCCACACAAGACGAGAAACCACACGGCGACGAGCTACAGCAAACACCAAGCTCCTACAAACCCACGACGTTGCTCTGGCGAACCCACGCGCTGCTCATCGACGAGCTCCTCCGGTGTTGACAGACTCGCGACGACTAACCTTGGACCAAGGCCCACGACGACGGCAATGCAGAACCTCCGACAAACGAAATGATGAAGGCGTAGTCGGACCCAACGAAGATCTCGAGTAAGGGGCAGTGAGTAGTGCACGAATTTCAGACCCAGAGCTGCACAAATCTCTGGTGGAGAAGCAATGAACAGTAACCCTTAGACTTAAGGTTTCAAATGACCTTAAATATCTCTCTACAATGACCAAAATATCCTTCCTTTTGCATTTAAACACAAAACTTCCATAGCTCTTTTATTTAAATAAAATTTAAGGAAATAAATGAGTTATTACACCATATTTTTCGTAATTCTCAATCACAATTTTGTGATTATGCTGCTTCAAGATTTATACTCAATAAATGGTTGCACTCATAAATTCAATTAAGAATTGAAAACTTTAAAGCTGCACTAAAGTCCAAATGCACAAATGTTGTTAGGCCACAAAAGTCCAAATACACTTTGCAAATTTCACAATACCATTTTTATGGTACTACAGGACAAATAAACATTAAGCAAATACTGCTTGGAGCTTGAAACCACTATCAAACAATTACCATAATCAAAATTTCCATATATGGTTAAACTCGTCGATGATGGATAAAAGTTGGAACGATTGAGTTTGCTGAACACCTGCTCTTCATGAGAAGAAGTAACGCACAGAGGAGAGAGGGCTGATTTGATTTCTCAAAAAACCCAAAATCATATTGCAACAGATTCAAAAAAAATGGGTTTCATAATAAATTTGCAGTAGAGGATTTTCAGAAATTCACAAAATCGTGAATACAGTAGCTCTTGATGAATAGATCCACAAAATAAAATAGCAGCAGATACAAATGCCTAAGTTAGGCTAAGCAAATTTTCAGATCTATGTAATCTTAATCGAAGAAGAATTCTAGATCTAATCCAAATCAAACCAAATAGAGATGAAATCAAACTAAAAAGTAAAGGAGGAGAAAAAATTAACACACCGATGTAAAGTAGTTCGGACTAACCTACTCCACTGTTCAGAATGTGAAATGATCAATTTTGATCACTCACTCATAATTGCCATAGATGAATATCAAGAGCTCTCAAATTTAGTGGCTAGAGTTTCTCTCAAAAGTTGAAGGAGACCCAAAATGTGCTTTATATATTAGCACAATCACACACCCACATGATTTGTTAACCTAACCCCAAAACTCACCCAAGGTTCATCTAAACTCACCATAAAAGTTAATAAAAACTCACCCAAAGTTCATCTAAACTAACCATAAAAGTTAATATAAGATGATGTGTAATTCACCAAATAACATTAATCTAAGTATAATATTTTATAATCTAGTGAGTTATGTTTAGATTTACCATTTATTTCTAATTATTAGGAGAAACAAATATTTACTCAAAAAATAACATAGAAAAAAAAAACTGAATGTTACATCTCTAATCATCTAACTCACATGATATAAAAGGAAAAAAAAAAGAATAATTAATTTGAATAATTATAAAAATTTGATTAGATATAAATTTTTTAAGGAGTTGTTAAAGTAGCTATTAATTTTAAATCCTCAACAAATATGACAAACAAACACCTCCTTTGTCCGATAATCCAATTGATGCTTCAAACTAGTCAAAAATAATAATAAAAATTAAAAAAATTCGGTTCTTAGAATACCACCGAATTTTTAATCTGGATTAGTTTCCTTTCCGCACCGAGTTCAGTGTGCAGAGGACGCGCCAGGGAGTAGCAAATATATTGCAATTTAATTTTTTTAACTTTATTCCGAGAAATTTATCACAATTCTCTCGACGTCTCTCTCTCTCTCTCTCAGATTTTCGAACTCCACTTCCCGCGTGTTTCGCCTTGCAATCCCAAAGCTTCACAAAATTTGTGGTAAATTCTATCTTCAAACCTTTCTCTACTGAAAATTGTTTCTATTTCCTCCAGATTTTTCTGTTTGGAGGTCGAGAAACTCAAGTGTAGTGAAACAAACTATAATTTCTCCTCGTTTTACTGCTGTTGGCATCGTTACTGTTGTTTTTTGCGGTTTCTTCGATCTCAGTTTCTCTAGGAAGCGACGGACTCGTAAGTACTTTTTGTTCATCTAATCTCTGAAATTTAGGGTTTCCTAGAATGCCAAATTTTACTAGTTTGGTTGGTTGATATAATTAAATTTATCCCAATCCATCCGTTTAGGTTTTTTGTTTGATTGGAAGTTTAACATAATTCAACATGGTATCAGAGCAGGAGGTCATAAGTTCGAATTCTTGCCAAGTCGTTTCGTCCCCCACTTTCTATAGTACTCTCTTCTTCACTTCTTCATATTAGTGTTTAATCCACTATATGAGATCCTGCTGTGGCATAGGCATTTTGTGCTGCTTGCTTTTTGATCATTCAATTAGGTCTCTAGGCAGTCTAAAATTATAACCGTTATGGAGTTTATTTACTTGAAAGCAAAGATGGAGAGAATAAATGGACTCTTCGAGGGCTACTTAAGGCACTTTAGTGGTTGGTTGATATAATTAAATTTATCCCAATCCATCCGCTTAGGCTTTTGGATTGATTGGTGGTTTAAGATAATTCAACATGAACATATTTGTTGATTTGTTTTTCATTCAAGTGGTTCTGCTTATTTCAAATTTGGATGTTACAATTTTTGGCAGATGGAGGCTCTGTATAAGAAACTCTACGACAAGTATACTACACTCAAGGTGCACATGCCTGTTCTTATTTTACTCATATCATCGAATTGTAGCCGTTTTATTAATTCGGAGATACAAGAATATATAATGTCAATCAACTAGAACTAGGGTTGCAAGAGAGTTTATATAGTGTACTCTCATAAAACCCTATTACAAGATAGACCCGAATACATAAAAGCCCTATTGCATTGTGTGATGTGGTTTTGTGCGGAATGCATGGAATAGTATTGTTTTCATCGGGGAGGAAAGTGACATTATTCAATTGGTTGAAGTTAGATCTGATCTACTAAGTTTCATAGTTTCATTTTACATATGAATCTGCTAAATTATCCTTCTGTTGGTCATCAGAAGTTCATTTCCTCTCTAGGGATAGCTTATCTGCATACTGAAACTGAATTATCGATTAGCTATCTAATTTACGGCCGCATTTTTTATAGACAAAAAAATTCTTAGACTTTGATCAGCTCAGTAAGGATCAAGAAGTAAAATTCGTGAATTGTGTATCTGGTATGGGCATTATCCGTTCCTTTCCTTTCCTTGTCCGTTTATATATTTTTTTTTGCATCATGTGTGTTGTTAGAGGTTTTAGACAAAAGGGTTACACCTGACTTGGTATTTTAATGATTCTTTTCAGCTGCAGATGAGTTTATTCAACATCTAAAAAGTGAAAATGATAGTTTGCGTCTCCAGGTTAATGACTTGAGGGATGAAGTAGCTTCGACCAGGTGAAAAAATATCGATAGCAACTTCTCTAGTCTATATCATTATCTTTTGTGTTGTTTTGTTCTTAGAATTGTTTTTAATTACTTTTCAAAAGAGAAAATAAATATTTTTAAATGAACAGGTTCAATACTTTTATTGCCTGCTTGGTTTGATGGGCTAATACGGTCTGCTAGTGTTGTTGCCAGGTCCAAGATGGATGCAAAATGCGCTGATTATCAGAAGCTATTATTGGAAGAGATTCAAAAAAGTAAGTGACGTATCTCTAGTTCAAGTTTATCTCATGACTGCATCTTTAAATTATCTTGAACGATTCACAAACTTTGCTTTCCAGCATGAGAAAATTCAAAATTACCATGCCTTGAGTTCCTAGATAAGAACATGAAAGTTAAAACTAATGCTTGGGTTTAAACAATATAAGATTGTAAAATGAAGGTTTTTTTTTTTTTCATCCAAGAAGATGAAATTTTGTTTTTAGTTTTTGGTTTTTGAAATTTAAGCCTACAACAACTACTTTATCGTACGTTTTTCTTACTTGGCTGCTTACATCTTGCCTATATTATTATAAACCAAATCAAAACTTGTAAGCAAAAAAAAGTAGCTTCCAAAAGTTTGTTTTTGTTTTTGAAATTTAGCATTCACATATTTTCTTAAGGAAAGATGGAAGCACAGTAGGAAAGATGAAACACATGATAGGAAATTGGAGTAAAAATAGGTTTAAATTTCAAAAACCAAAAATAAAAAACCAAATGGTTATCAAACGGGGCCTTAGTTTTTAGTTTTTGGTTTTTTGAAATTTAAGCTTATAACAACTACCTTATCATTTGTTTTTTTCTTACTTGGATATCTACATCTTACCTATATTTTTTAGAAGCCAAACCAAAATTTGGAAACAAAAAAAAGTAGCTTCCAAAATCTTGTTTTTGTGTTTAAAATTTGGTTGACATTCACATACTTTCTTGGAAAGATGGATACATTGTAGGAATGGTGAAACATATCGTAGAAAATTTGAGTAAAAATAAGGTTAAATTTCAAAAACAAAAAATAAAAAAATTAAATGGTTATCAAACGGGGCCTTGATTGTTTATTTTACTAGTGAAGTAAATATTCAAACTCTTGTTGAGTTTCTACTTCGTTCATGATGTCTGTAAGATGTACCTAGACTTAATCGGTAGGCAAACTAAGTTACCTTGCTAAACTAAAGTATTTTGAGATTTGTTTTTTCGACGGGTTTGTGCCTTCCATAATGATTGAAACGCTATGACTATGATCTTCCAATTCATCTTCTTTAAATTCAGTTGCTGGGGTCTCACTAGAGCTAGAATTCCTTGATGACTGTAGCTTTTATCCTTCACCCTCCTGTCCATTGTCTTATTATTTATAACTATTGGACTTTGTTCACCGACATTCATTTTGCATAACGCTAAGTACATCTCACTGACAAGCATCCATGTGCTGATTGCCCAATAAATTCTTCATATGGGCTTGATCCAATCCAGCTAGCACCCTTTCTGAAGAAGTTGAAAAGCTTCGAAAACTTCAGCACGAGGGAAATTGTAGTGGTTCTAAGAACGGCACACATAAGGAAGAACTGCACACGCCTAGTGTTTCTCCAATTGTACGTGTAGCAGTTTCGAATGACTCATCTAGAAGAAATACAAGAAAACGTTCCAGGGATACTACTCCAGTGACCGAGGAACTCAGAACCCTTAATACAAGTGCTCAAGATGATACAAGAAAGCGTTCTAGGTATACTACTCCAGTGACCGAGGAACTCAGAACAGTTAATACAACTGCTCAAGATGATCCCATGCAAAGGCAATCAACACAAGAGCCGTCCCAAAAAGCCTCATCCAGTGAGGTTATGGCATATGATAACCAACATGCAGCTGTTATAACTTATATCTGATTAATGATCATACATTTCGTCTCCCCGCTGATATTTTCAATGTAATGCTACAGCTGGATCGCTGCGGAAGAAATGACTGTGTTTCCACCAATTGCCCATACCATTGCCTTGCTGAGCACTTGATGGGCATGGAAGTATCCACCACCAACCGAAATGAAGGAATATGCATATCGGCAATTCATAAATCAAGTGGTAAATTGAAAACTGGATATGACATTTTATAATTATAGATTATGGCATTTGATAACCCTCATTTGCGTCTACCTCTTTGTCTAATTGTTATGAAAACAACAATCAACAATCAATCGAAAACAATAATTACTACACCACTTTGTATTCCCAACACTAATCAATTATTTTCATTGCTAATTGCTGACATTCAAGTCCCCAAGGGGTGGCGCAGTGGTTGAAGTCTTTGGCTTTAAGGGTATGCTCCCCTCAAGGTCCTGGGTTCGAGACTCACCTGTGACATTACTTCTTCGATGTCTCCGGTGCCTGGCCTAGAGACGGGCATGGTTACCCTTGTTTCAAAAAAAAAATTGCTGACATTCAAGTCCAAATAAATATTTTGTTTTATTTATGTCGAAGAAAGAAACGTCAGTTTGTAGGGTATCTTCTGGTTATCATTTTTCTTCATGGACCTCAGATTGGTATCAGTTTCTCCCTCTCTCTGGGTTGTTATGGGAATGAGTTATGAAGTACGTTTAAATATATGATGTTATTTTATATAAGTCTTCTTATCCTCATTGTACTTTATCCTGTAATGGTTGGCACTTAAACAATATGATTTGATGTTCCAATGTGTAGATAATATTTAAAGCATGCTTGGACTTAGTGTAGTTTAGTTCTTAGTGTTGGAATATTTAGAAATTAAGTTTGTTCTTCTGCATTCTGGCTGCTATACTTTTCAACTGCCAATTGATTTTCTTCTTTTGTTTCTCTATGGCCATATCAGGTTATTCCTTCAATCTAACGTGGATAAATGAACGAGCTGGAGAAACAGAAATCCTGTATCGCGTCATATCTCTTGGGACTTTCGAGAGGGTAGCTCCAGAATGGATGAAGGAGACCATCATGTTCAGCACAAGTATGTGCCCAACTTTCTTCCAGAAGGTAACAAGGGTCATGATGCATTGCTAATATAAAAGCATGGTCTAGTGCTTTTAATCCCAACCCTTTCAAGTTAGTTGCTCTTACTCCTACTTGCTAAATGAACTTGAACAGTGAGTCGCTAGGCTGACAAAAGCTGCTTGCTTGACCCTTTGCTAATTCATGAGTTGTTGAATAATACCCATTTGGCAACTTAATACCTGCAGGAAAAAAGGGATTGTGAACTCTGAAGTCGTCTTCTTTTCTTTTCTGTTTTTTTTTTTGGTTTGTTCTCCAGTGAATGCGAGTGATGTATATATTTTTTAGATTGTTAATGCATTGATAAAAATGATTTTGACATCTGAAACAGAACGAACGAGAAATTGAACTACAGTTTTCATTGTTTTAGCTATATTCTGATGCTGGAAAATCTGTTTTGTGTGGACCTCGTGGTTCATGGACTGTACATTTAAGTGGGTTTATAATTTTGGACTTTTGTATGCATAAGAGAAGAAAGGTTTTTTTTTTTTTAAAGCAAATATATTTCTCAAGAAACAAACCACAACCATCATGACAGAGTCCCCCTAAGGGTGTGTTTGGGCTTTGGACATGAGGAGTGGTTAATAACCACTCCTCAATAACTACTCGTTTGTTTTTTGTAGTAAACAACCACTATTAATCTCCCTTCAACCACTCTTTAATCCCACTTTAAATTTGTATTTTTTTCTTTTTTTTTTCAAATTCTATATTAAATTTCATCAAATTTATCTATTAATTTCGGCCAACATCAATATTAAAATATATATTTCTAAAAATAATTTTAACTCTATTAAAAAAAGTCAATAGCATGTTGGCTTGGT
>JBBMKA010000020.1:1660878-1674336 GCA_037833695.1 Sechiopsis laciniata | reverse complement strand
CTTAAGAGGTAATTAAATTCTAGCTTTTCTCTTGGTTGTTCCCAAATCCATAAGGAGGTGTTAATCTCTTAATTCAAAGGTTCTTGCTTCATTATAAGCTTCGATCTTTGGACTGAGAATTAGGGTTGCCTTATCACTTCGGTTTTAAAATAATAAAACCAAATAAATTCGGTCGGTTTCAGTTTTGAAGGAGTTAGTGTTGGGTTTAACAGAACCGACCGCTAATATATATATATAGTAAAGAAGAATTAGTAAAGAAAGTGGTGCAGTGGTTAAGTTGGCCCGCGTTCGCTTAGTTTTAGAGAACAACTAGATTTGAAACCTACCCTGCTCTTTTATTTTTCATTTAATTGGCTAGCTGCAGAAATATATTATATATTTTCTCTTAGCGAAGTGGTCAACAAAAAGTGGTGGTGGTGGAACTGGTCACGCAGTTGTGAAGATATCCCAGGTTTGAATTTGGCATGCGGCATTTTATTTTGAATTTCGCGGATTTATCATCCCATTGGTGAACCGATGGACCAAACTGCCTAAACGGACAGTGTATCAGATCGACTCGATTTGGTTAGTTGTACATACCGGTTAGGTTGCGGTTTGTAATTTCCTTGTTGAAATTGAGCGGTTTGGTTCCAGTTTAGCCCATAAATCGAGCTGAAAAGATCTACTGATCCTAAAGCTGCTCATGTACCTAAACTTTCAGCACAAGAACTGAAGGTAAATTCGAGATCTTTACCCTCGAGTATCTTTCTTCGACGTGCTTCATTCGATTTAGTTTAGGTGAAGTCAAACCCTTTACTTTATCCATCTCTATATGAAGGATGAGATTTTTGAAGTGGCTGGGAAAATTACAAAACAGGGATATCTCTTCAAGGAGATTGCTAGAGTAGCTCAAGGTTTGCTCCATTTCTTTTCTATGATTTCATTAATAAGTGAAAGAATTTACAAAGAAGTTTATAGAAATAAACGATAGGAAAGAAGATAGGTAGAGAGAAAGGAAAGAGGAATGGTTGGAGAGAAAGAAATCTCAATAGAGAGATTGTTACTCGGTGAAGGCTTGTGTGTTGTGTATCGATGTCGCCACTCATAGAAGATCTAACACAACATTCCATTATTTTCAGGAAAATACTATTACTTACCGAATGCCTCGGATGGTGTCCTCTCTGCTACGACGAAGGAAGCTTTGTCGATGCTAAAGAGCTCGTAAAATGACCGAAGTTGTTGTCGTGTTCACTAATTTTGTTGAAATGAAAAGAGGTTGCTCCATGCTTTCTAAATACTTGTTTTTGGCAATGTTCAAAGTTTCAAATGGAGCAACAGATCATTTGTTGGAGAATCCATCACATTTGAATGTTGTATTGCAAGGATTTTTGTTTCTATCAATGAGTGAAAGAGGTGCCTGCCTGCTACTTCTAATGTTGAAATATAGTTACTCTACACGACCAAAGTAATCTTATAGAAAACGAATGCATCTTTAATTAACAAAACTATATCTATGAGCATATTATTTAAGTGGCAAATTTTTGGATGTGTAGAAAAACCCTATATTTTGTATATGTGGCACCATGAGTACCACAAAAAATATTTTGTAAATTAAATATTAAAGAAATAAATTATTTGTGCAGCACATATATTAAATGTAGTACTTCTCTACAGACCATGTGTTAGAGAAGTTTTCCTCCTTATTTAATCCAACCAATGAATACTTGGTTAAATAGTCGTATTAGGTCATTCAAAATTTCAAATGGATGTGAAGTGATAAATTGTTTAATTAGAGTCTTATTAATTTGATTTGTTTGTGTTACAAATTACAATTTTTAATATTTGTCTTCTAATTTTTTCTCTTGAGATGTGATTTTTGAAGATGTTGATCGAAGGCTCACGAGCTTGTTGTTGACTTGATGTTATGTAGTCCCCAAGTCTTTAGTCTATAACTTTGCTATTTAGTTTGAATCCTTCTTTTTTCCGTCACATGCAATAAAGGAGAACACTTTATTTATAGGATTTTCATGGCATTTTGGGCTTGGCCTTTGGGTTTTATGGATCCTTGGGGCTCATGGTTATTTGAATTTGATCATTGAACTACTTAAATGGATCTACATATTGTGAAAAGGGAAAACTAGGGTAAACAAACTAAGCAAATGTTTAGTTTTTTTTTTTTTTTTTTTAGAATTAAAGTTTATGTCTATTTTTTATTTTTGAATTAAATTTATTAATTACAGAAAAATATATTTTACCATTGTAACCCTACCCTTATTTCTATTAATTATTAAAATTAATAACAATACTCTAACAACTTATCTAACAAACCGTAAGATTTTGTAACAATTTGAAATTAAAATCTTTTGACAAAAAAACTAGAATTCAAATTGTCGTTGAAATTTAATATTTTTTTATTGAAAAACAAATGAAAATTTTAATATTGAGTAAACACGATAATTGTCCGTTCTAGTATTTAACCTACTTGCGTATGAATAGAAAGGTTAAAATTGAAATAATAAGCTAGTACACAACTTTATATGTGTTTGGCTTCGTGATCCATGCAATTAAAATCCGACGAATTTTTTGTTTTTTATTTTTGTAACAAAATAGTTGAATTCACTATATCTTCAGGAAGTCCGTTCGTGGTTCTTTCGACTCCCGTACCATCTGCGTCTTTCTTCTCCGATCAACGCTGCCGTGCATGCAATCGTTTGCACTCACGTTGTAGACGTCTCGCCTCCGAACATATTGTTATGTACCGCGCATTATAATGAAATCAATAATATTATACTTTTGTGTACCCCATCATAATGATACTTGCATTGAAAGTCCTGCATAGTATGTATAGATTTAATGACAATTTTGTGTCATACCTATGCCACGAAATAACAGTAAAACATGAGGTATGCATGGTGCACAGATTGTGGGGATCTATAATGCAGCTACATCAAATTTTTAGACTTTCGACAATGACCACTGGATCGAAAACACAATCTGACAATGGAAAAAAAGGAAATTGTATTTAGCTGGGAGATGAAAAAAAAATAGTAAAATAGTTTTTGGGAGGAAGATGAAAGATATTGCATTATAAGGGAGATAATGTTTGGTGTACAAAAAAAAATGGCTAGGATTAATTGTTGTGTGATCTAAGATACCAATATCTTGAACAACTTAATAACTATGAGATTATAAATTCAAATCTCATAATCTACTTTTGAAACCTATTTATTCTTTATTATATTTTGAGCACAATTTTTAAAATAATTCATTTAGTCGTCTATATACAGTCCTCATGGCCGCCGCCACATTCCTCCTCGGCGCGATCTTCATGAGCCTCGCACCGTCTTTCCTCTTCCTCCTCGCCGGCCGTGCCGTCGCTGGAATCGCCGTTGGCATCTCTCTAATGATCGCGCCAGTCTACGTCGCCGAACTCTCGCCGCTGCTCTCGCGGCCTCCTCACATCTCGGCCAGAGATCTTCATAAACGCCGGAATTTTACTTGGATACATCATAAATTACGCCTTCTCCGGCATTTCCGAAACCCTAAATAGGCGATTTATGCTCGGAATTTCTGCGATTCCAGCCGGATTCGTCGCTCTCGGTATCTCCGCCACGCCAGAATCGCCTCGATGGCTTGTGATTCAAGGTCGAGAAACCGAATCGAAGAAAATTCTAATCAAAATTACCAAATCGAAAGAGAAATCTGAACTCAGATTTACAGAAATTACCTGATCTTTATCATTATCTTTTGTTCTTTGAAATATTTGTAATTGAACCGGTCCTGCAACTTTTATTGCCAGCTTGATTTGATGGGCTAATATAGTGTGCTAGTGTGGTTGCAGGTCCAACATGTATGCAAAATTTTTTGATTATCAGAAGCTATTAATGGAAGAGAATCATAGGAGTAAGTGACGCACATAATCTATACTTCAAGTTCATGTCATTAGTAGATTTCTAAGTTCAGTTTTAGTGAAGAATGTTCATCCTGAACAATTCAAAAACTTTGCTTTCCAGCATGATAAATTCCAAAATTACCATGTCTCGAGTTCTTATGATGAACACGGGGTCTTGGGTTTGCATGCCTAGATAAGAACTTGAATGTTGAATTACTGCTAGGATTTTTTTTTTTTTTTTTTTTTTTTTGGAACTAATGCTTGGGTTTAAACCAATATTACATTATAAAATGAAGTATTTTTCTTTTCAAGAAGGTACCATGTCTTAATTGTTATTCTTTTACTATTGAAATGACTGAAATAGAATATTCCAATTCTTGTTGAGGCTCCTCCTCGTTAATGATGTATGTTTTGTTACGAAAGGATTGCTAAATTACCTCACCTAAACTAAAGTATTTTGAGATTTATTTCACATGCATTTTAAATTGCGATTACACCTTTCATCCTTGAGTGTCAGACCCCGTCTCTGGCGTGTGTTCCACGAGAGAAACGCACAGGCTTCTCACTCTCTCCCCTGGAGCCGATAAGGGATTGGTTGTCTATCTTACCTCTCTTCCCTCTAGCTATCGTCAGTACCAAGTTACATCTTTCGAGTTTGCAGCTAAAACATGAGATAACTCTTAGCTAGTCTGACTCTACAACATTTGGATGTCAAGAAAATCCTAAGAAATTGTTTTATAAGTAGGTGGTCACTAAGAATTGAATTCATCACCTTTTAGTTACTTGTGCGTCTATGATACTCTTGACCACTAAGGCACTCCATTATGTTTTATTTACTGTGTTATCTTATGTAAAATGGTTCATATTTGACTCTCTCCTTTGTAACACTTTCATTTAATCAATAAGAATGTTTTCATTTCTTATAAAAAAAAAAGGAATTTTTGAGGGCATATATGCCTTCCATTATGATTGGAACGTTATGTATGACTATGATCTTCAAGTTCATCTTCTTTAGATACAATTACTGGGGTCTCATCAAAGCTCGATTTCCTGGATAACTGTGGTTTTTATCCTTCACCCTCCTGTTCACCGAGATTCATTTTGCATAACACTAACTATATCTCACTGACAAGCATCCATATGCTAATTGCCAAATAAAATTCTTCATATGAGCTTGATCCTATCCAGATAATACTCTTTCCGAAGAAGTTGAGAAGCTTCAAAAACTTCAGCAAGAGGGAAATTTTAGTGGTTTTAATGACGGAACAAGTAAGGAACTTCACACGCGTGGTTCCTAAATTGTACCTGGAGAAGTTTCAAACAGCCCACATCTAGAGGAAATACAAGAAAGCATTCCTGGGATGCTACTCCAGTCGTCGATGAACTCGGAACAGTTAATACAAGTGCTCAAGATGATTCCATACGAAGGCAATCGACACAGGAGCTGTCCCAGAAAGCTGCATCCAGCCAGGTTGCCAATATACAGTTGTTATTTCTGATTAATGACTATACTTTTGAGTAAATACTTCTGGTTTTTTCTCCCCTCTGAGATTTTCAATGCAATGCTGCAGCTGGATTGCTGTGGAAGAAATGACTGTGTTTCCACCAATTGCCCATACCAATGCCTCTTAGGGCATTTGATGGGCATGGAAGTATCCACCACCAACCGAAATGAAGGAATATGTGTATCAGCACTTCACAAGTCAAGTGGTAACTTAAAATTTTGATATGACGTATTATAGTTGTAGAATATGCCATTTGATAACTCTTAATTGCATCTACCTCTTTTATTAATCAACTATTTTCATTGCTCATTCTGGACATCAAAGTCCAAATCACTATCTTTTTTTATTTATTGTCGAGGAAAGAAACATCTGTTTTTAGGGTTTAGGGTAATTGGTCGTCAATTTTTTTAATCTGGAGCTTGGTACTAGACTTCCACTGTTTGTCACACACTCTCTATGGATCGTTATGGGAAATGAGTTTTGAAGTGCATTTAAATTTTTGATGTTATCTTATATCAGTCTTTTATTCTCATTGTATTTTATCACGTAATGGTCTACAATATATGATTTGATGTTCCAATGTATATGTGTATTAAGCCGGACTTAGACTTAGGGCTCGTTTGGTAACGTTATGGTTTATTGTTTCCTATTTCTATTTCCCATTTTTTAAGAAACAGATTTGTTTGGTAATCTTGTTTTTAAAAAATATGAGATATGTTTCTAAAATTGGAACAAAGTTTGTTATAAATGATAAACTGCTCATAGATCAATCTTTGGTCTGTTGGTAATGGAAGCGCTAATAGATGCATTGCCTGCCTGAGTTCTGAGCTTTGAGACCCAAGTATGTCACTTTTTATTATTTTTGTAAGAATTAAGAAATAAGAAGCATGAATAGCTATAAAAAATATCATCGTTTCTTGTTCTAAAATAATAAAAACGCAAAATAAGAGAGAGAAAACAAGAAAGTTACCAAACGGGACTTTAGTGGCCAGTTTCGCTCTTACTTTTAGGATATTTAGGAAAGAAAAAAAGGCACAACCTATTAGGCTTGTTCTTCTGCATTGTGGCTGTTTTTTCTTCTTTCTACATTAGATTTTTGCTCCAATTATACTTGGAAATTGGTGATATTTTATTCGTTTGTTTTTCTCTATTATCAGGTTACTCCTTTAGTCTGACTGGCGGAAATAAAGTAGGTGGAGAAACAGAAATCCTGTATGGCGTCTTATCTTTGGGTACTTTGGAGAGAGCAGCACCAGAATGGATGAAGGAGGCCATCAAGTTCAGCACCAGTATGTGCCCAATTTTCTTTCAGAGGTAACAAAAGTCATCAACCTGCATTGCTAATAAGAAATATATGTTGCTAAATGAATGTAATAGACCTGTTTGGGGTGTATTGGTATCAAGGGAATTAGTTGAGAAATTCTGTTATAAGTATTAAGGTAGTGTTTTGGTAGAAGGTAAGTCATATTTGGGTAATTCAGTCCTTTTGGATTGATTGGAGAATTCTTATGCTATTGTAAATTCTTGGTGAGATTGCAATATAGGTTAATCTTTTGCTGTTCTTGTTTGATTTTAGCATTTGGATACCTTGAAATGAACTAGTTAGTTGTTCTTGCTTGCTACTTTATAAACGAACTTTTTTTTTTTTTAAGAATTCTAAATGAACTTTGAAACAGCCCAAAGGAGCAAAGCTCCGGTTTGTATGATCGAGTAATCATGAAGTTATAAATTTGAATTCTTTTATCTTTAATTGTTGTTGAATTCAAAAATGAACTTGAACCGTGACTCTCCCTCGTTTGTTGGCTTGGAAATTTTGAGAACACCCATCAAATGAAAATTAATATTAATTGGGGATGAAACGACTCGACAGTAACTTGAATTGAAGATCTCACTTCAAAGTATCTTGAACCTTTGATACTATATTGAATCATGTTAAACCACCAATCAACCAACAACTTAAAGGTGATAATAGAGTAAATTTAATTATATCAATTAATAATATCTTTCAAAGAAAAGGATCGTTGTGTAGTCTGATGTCCTTTTCTCTTCTTTTTTTCCTTTTTTAGAATGAATTGTAAGGTTGTTAATGCATCAACCAAGAAGAATTTGACATCTGAAACACAGAAATCAAAAAATTGTTGTATTGTTTTTTTTTTTGTGAAGTACAAATCGAGAGAAATGAACCACAAACCCTCATTTAGGGTGACTGCTCTTAGCCAAATAACGATTTTCGATATCAAACTTGTGACCATAATATTGAATTGAATTATCAACAAACAATAAAACCACTGCATCATAGGCCCTTTCAATAAATTGTTGTATTGTTTTAGAGATATTGTGATATGCTGGAAAGTCCATTTGGTGTTGCATATAATTTTGAAGAACTCTTGAGAGTGTAATCATAAAAGAAGAAAGTGAGAGGACCTTGAAGCGAGAGTCTCGAGTAATAATTGTATCTGAGATTCAAATCTTTGGTAGGGTTATGTGTCACTAAAGTTGATGCAAATAAAAGCATTTTGATGCTTCATAATTTAAAACAGAATGATTATTCTAAGTGGTCTTTTTTTTTTTTTCTTAACGTATTTTTCACTATAGGAAACTCTTATTTTTATGCATTCATCTTTTAGTAATGATTTTTTTTTTCTCCAGTATAAGCACAACTTGGTAACATCCCCACATTATTTTTATTTTATTTTATTTTGAAATAAATACCACCAGATTATTAAGCTCCAAGAAAATGAAAATAACTTTACTAAAGTTATTTGTTAGTTTTTTTTTTTTTTTTTTTGAGTTCTACCATAAATGATAGTAGAGAATTTGAATTTATGATCTCTTCCTCATTGAAAATACACTGATATTATTAAACTACTTTTTTTTTTAAAAATAAGATTATGTTACTTTTTTTTTTTGTAGTTCAACAATATACCGTAGTAGAAATTTTAACCTTTAATCTTTTGGTCAATAATTTATATATTTTTTAATTAGTTGAACTAAGTAAAGGTGGACAAATAATTGTTACATATCTCCTTAATTTAGATTTTAAACATTCATATTGAAAATTTAAATAACTTTATAACTCTCATAATACTTGATATATGAAGACTTATCAATTGTTCTATAAAAAAAAAAGAAGACTTATCAATTGTCTAGCTACCAAAGGAAATGAATTAGTTGTACTTTGTAGTTAACAATGTTTGTATTTGAACGTTTTAACCTCTTGATTGAGGGTGCATGATATCATTGAGTTATTTTTCACTTTTGCAAAATTTGATTAATTGTTAACGTGAATATAGAGTAACATAAAATATACTACTAATTGACAAAATTTATTTTTGAAATATATGTGGTTAGTGAATCAAACACCTCTAGATAAAAGTACAAGTTTTATGTCAAACCCACTAATTGGCACGTAAAAATACAAACATTAGACATAAATTTGTAATTTAATAAAAAAAATTTCCACAAAATTGCATTTATGGACATTTATGACGAAGGTACTCATGAAAAGGGTTATTATTATGAGGTGGGTGAAGGATTTTCATTTTATCATCATTAATAATAATAATAATTTAGTTGGATAAAGTAGTGTGGGTATAAGTAGAATAGTTATTCGGCATATTAGTATCCACTCAATGACTAAGAGATTTTGAAATCGAATCTCCTCACACTTAATTGTTGTAATTTAAAATATATATTAAGGGATATTCTAATAAAAAAATAGTAAAGGAAGTGAAGAAGAACGGCAACATTAATGTGACATATAAATTAAAAGATAATAAGCTCGAGTGAGCGGAATGCAGTCAACAAATAAGGTGTGAAACTAAGAAAAAGAAAGAGAGACGAAAAGTAGCCGTTGGAAATTCAAAAACTAATTGGAATCTTCACCGTCTCTATAACGTTCACTAAATATTTTTGAATATTTAGGGTTCAAATGAAACCATAATTCGCCATTCTCTCTCTCTCTCTCTATCAACGAATCGACACTTCTTTGGTGGAGAAATAAATTCCTTGGATCGTTCTTGAATTCTTCATATCTTCAGTTTGAGAATGGCGGCCATTAACCGATACACCGACAACACGACGCCGGCTAACCCTGTTGTTGTTTCTCCGGCCAAGCAATCCTTACAGCAGCCTAAAACCGCCGACTCTCAGTCCGTTCTCAAAAGGTATATACATTTACGTATCCTTCGTATTTCAATTGTTTCCTTTTGTACATCACTGCCAATCGATCGCGTTTTTTTTTAATTTTTTTTTTTAGGGCATTGTTGATTAACCTTAATCTGGATGAGATTGTTGTAGGTTTCTGGAATTTTCATTTAATTTTGAGATGGTTTGTTTTTTGGTAGTCTTTCGCAATGATCTTTTTAGGGTTTTAGGGGTAATTATAGATCGTCTTATCAGGTTCTCTCCCCTTTCTCTTTCACCATGTGGACGGTCTATGTTGAAAGATATACCTTGTTCTTATTTTCATTTATGTTCAGAAATTAGTGAAGAACCAATCTGACTTAGAAATTCTGTTTATCTTCAACTTAACTAGCAATCTTACTTTTGATTTTTGTTGTGTTTTTCTGACAACAGGTTGCAGTCTGAGTTAATGGCTCTAATGGTAAGACTTGGTACTTTGAATCATCTATTAGTTTCAAACTGTTAAGTTTTGAAGTTCTTGGTAATGAGATTCTAGAACTTGCCAATAAATTCATGTTTATGAAATTTTGCAGATGAGTGGAGAGTCAGGGATCTCAGCCTTTCCTGAGGAAGACAACATCTTCTGCTGGAAAGGGACAATAGCTGGAAGCAAAGACACAGTGTTTGAAGGTACAAAATACAGGCTTTCCTTTTCGTTCCCTAACGATTACCCCTTTAAGCCTCCAAAGGTGAAGTTCGAGACTGGCTGCTTTCACCCAAATGTCGACGTTTATGGCAATATTTGCTTGGACATTCTTCAGGTATTTTCACCTTTGGCCAAATCTTTAGCATTCAAATGATAACTAGCAATTAGAAATGAGCAATGTTTTCATCTTTGGCAGGATAAATGGTCATCAGCATATGATGTGAGAACAATACTCTTATCTATTCAGAGTCTTCTTGGAGGTACTTCCTTGACTTGGATGGTTAGAATAATGGAATATTAGAATTTGCAATGAGCTTTTTCTGTTTCCATTTGTTTGCAGAACCAAACATAAGTTCACCTTTAAACACACAAGCAGCCCAATTGTGGAGTAATCAAGAAGGTGGGTTTTGGCTCACAAATTTTATTCTCTCTTTGAGTTGCTATGTGATGAAAGTCCACTTATGATGTTTTACCATGTTTGTTGTTGTAGAATATCGAAAAATGGTGGAGAAATTGTACAAGCCTCCAACAGCAGCAGCTTAACTTGTTTTAGTTTACCCTAAGTGAAGAAACTGGATAATTGTGTCTCACTCTTTTTACGCTAGAGAGGAGATTTCCATTTTTTTTTTCTCTTTCTTTCAGTGTGTTCTTGATTTCTTACCTGGATGTTAAAGACAGGATATATTATGTCTCCTGTATTGTTATAATATGGAAATTTCTAGTCATCTTGCTATGCTCTCTCTGTTTTTTTTTTTTTGTAAGTTCCTGAAATTGAAATGATGCTAAGATAATTCATAATCAATATTCTCCAATTGTGGTGTTTAAAAGAACTTTTGCTGGAAATTATAGATTTATAACCAAATTCAAATCATAAACACCCATTTAAAACTAAACCTAATCATTCAGATTAAATTGAAACTTTTACAGAGATATGAATAGTGTCAAAAAGGTTTTCTTTTCAAAGGTTTTCATTTACTTTCATCAAAAGAACAAAAAAAAAAAAAAAGAGCACAAACAGAGGAAGAGAGCGGCCAGAGTCCATTTTTTGCCCTCCTAACTTAGTTTGAGGAAAAATGTGTCAATCCCAATCCCTTTAGGAAAAGCAGCCTGAACTATGGCAATGTGAAGTCGAGAACTCCTCTCAGCCCATCAGCAACGGAGTCTGCTCGGCTGGGCCGATGATGAACCGAACCACCATAGCACATAGCAATGGTGTTTCACAGGCAATGATTTTAGGCTGCAAGGCCATGAACAACAACCCGAGACTAAACATCGCCATTCCAAGCCCGGCATCAGATTAAATGGCTATCGATTGAGCTACAATGGGCTGGCATCACAATGTTCCACCTAAATGAGATCAAAGACCAAACAAGGGCCGATTAAGCTAGAATAAGTATTGAGATTTATAATAAACTTCCTCCAAACCATGATCAGAATCAACTTTGTCATCACACTCGTCGGCTTGGACTCTGCGGTGTCGTTGCCGAATTTTGGATGCAGCTCAGTGGTGGAACTGAACCCAAGCACACCGGCCCGCCGTCATGTCGTCGTGGTTTGGTCCCATATTCATCTAAGGGCTCTTTGGAATGGTCGATTACTCTGTTTTCACTCTGCCCAACAACACTCACTGTCCTCATGGGAATCCCCTTTTGAAGGGCATGTATGGCGACGCCACCAGAACTTTGATGTTGTTTTTAAATCATTCTGATTTCTTTCCTGCAAATGTGAGTCGGAGGCATTCAAATTTTGGGAATTTTGATGAGGGAAATTCTTAACCGTACTTGGAGTGTTTATCTGAAAATACGGGGCGTTACATCGGAGTTAGGTAGTAAGATCTTTTATTTTGTGGTTCAGTCTTATGCAAATTTCTTTTGCATTAGGATACTCCCACTGCATATCTCTACATGAGCGATTAGGATCAAGTCACTTGCTTCAAAAGCAGAGCGGGCCGTATCAATAGTGCACATGATTAGGCATTAAACCACTATTCATGACTCTTTAGGTTGTTAACTCGAATATGATCCTCCATGTATATCTCCACATACTATTCTATTTTTCATCAAACAATGTACGCGAATAAATAAATAGAAAACAATTGAAAATAAAAACCAATGCATTTATTATTCATTAACACTAAATTTAATGTTATTTGTTTACACAACTATAAGTTTTAGTGCATCATCCCTAACGAGCATTAACTTCTTCGTCCCCAACCTTTTTCCATTTGGAATCTCTGAGTGCATCTTGAATTGTATGTGGAATCTGAATAACTGAGTAATGAAGGTTTGATAGGATGGAAGTAGTTTCCCATATGCAACATACTTTTCAATGGCGTGACTAGTGTCTTCTTTCATATGAGCAATTGGTAGATCTCCATCATCAATTAAAAGAACCATCAAAATAATATCTCACTAGTAAGATTTAAAGCGGATGAAGCTGGTTCAAATGGTTGACATTCTGAATTTTGCATAATAGTTTGTTTTCTTCTCAAATAGATAATAGAAATTCGACTTTGAGAGACTTTAGGTTCAGAAATTCTAAGTTGATCAGACATGAAAATGGGTTGTTAATTAGTAGCTCGGGGATGTGAGTAGTTTATTTGGTAGCTCATGGATGATTGATGGGTGTAGGAGTGATGACAAGAGTAGACTCAACTTCTAAAGGATCAAACTCTCTTATATTCTTCCTTTAGATTTGAGACTCGGTGAAAATATATTGGTTTTCAAAGAAGGTAACGTCCATATATGATTTATTTTTCTTGTGGTAACTTGTAAGAGAATTACATATTTCAACCTAGTTTCAGAGTAAGAGGTCGTGAGTTTTAATTTATGTCAAGTTATTTTCTTTTCAATTAAAATTGAATTGCACTTGTAGGACATTTCTCAAATTTCTAAGCCCATAAGTAAGGGAGAGTGATGATTGATATAATTAAATCTACCCCAACCCATAAATTTAAGATTTTGGATTGATTGGTGGTTTGACATAATTTAAAGGGCAAATTAGAAAAAGGGGGTTACTTTTTAAAATATTTTTAAAAATAAGGTAGATTTGAAAATTTTTACAAAATGAAGGCAAGTTTTTTGTCTTATATGATCTGGCCACTTTTTACCCTCCTCCCTGCCTGAAAACTGTCGTGGCAGTCTTACCAATCTGACGCCACTTTTTTTTTTTTTTTTTTCAAAAATTTTTTTCTTTCTTTCAAACATGGGTTTTTTTTTTTTTTTTTTTCTTTTTCTTTTTTTTTTTTTTTT
>JBBMKA010000020.1:1624688-1660778 GCA_037833695.1 Sechiopsis laciniata | reverse complement strand
AAAATGCTCATTGAGCTGCAGATCCAACAACCTAACAGATAAATTACAAACAAATAATTAACGACTAGCAGCTAAACGAAACCAGGCAACCAAACACACAAGGCTTGAGGAAGAATTTACCCTAAACCAAATGCAAGGCAGCTCGGCAGTAAAACCTCGGCGAAGGCGAAGACGAAGCTATAGACGGCTGAGTGAAGAGCTGGGCTCGGTGAAACGGATGAGAAACTGCGAGGTTGCATGGACGAACGGCTTGCTGTGGCGAAAGCTCGCTGGGGCGAACTCTGAAGAAGAATGTTGTACAGACTCTTAGCTCGGTCAAGCGAACGGATAAGGACTCGGCACTGTGCTTTCGCGGACTCAACTGCAATTCGAACGGAGCGACAGACCTTGAATCAGGCGACGAAAAACCAAACAGGGAGCTAGAAGAACTCGGTGAAACTTACCTGAAGCGAACAGGCTGGCTGGCGATCACGGACGAAGGGGATCTGAGCGAGGCAAAGCTGCGACGCGTCTGCATCTGTGCGGCTGTGGCGAAGCGAGGGCGTGCGACAGACGAGCGGCTGAGCGAACTGATTGACGAAGGAGAAAGGAAAAAGTCGCCTGGGCTGGCGAACTCGGCTGCTGATGCTCTGGCGAAGGCGACAGGTTTTGGCGAAGGGGAGAAGGAAAAGTGAATTCGGTGATTTGGGAGAAAAAAAGAAAAAGTGAGAAAAAGGTGAAATTGGAGAAATGGCTGGGTATTTATATGTCTCGGCTAAAAGGGAAGGGTTTAACAGGGTTGCGACACGTGTCCTCAGGCGGTTCCGGCTTCGAGTCCTGGCAAAGCCACCTTTTTCTTTCTTTTTCTTATTTAATCAAACAAAGGCTCCAAACTTCTCAAATAGCAACACTAGCTCTGGGGACTTGAAACCGAAATCAAAACTCGAACTCAACAAATAACAGAATCGTCTTGAATCCCTGGTTAATTACGAGATTACCCCTAAAGGCAAAATTACCAAAATGCCCCTAGAGGCTCAAACTGCCCTAACGGCCCAACCAAACAACTGAAAAAAAATAACAGAACTTACCTAGAGAACCAAAATGGAAAATTAGGCCGTTACAGCAAAGCTAGACGATAAGCAATTTGTTCAATTCTCTCAAGAATCTCGGATGGACCAATGAACCTTGGACTTAATTTCCCTTTCTTTCCAAACCTCAGGACACCCCGTATCGGAGCGACCTTTAGAACACGTGGTCTCCAACCTAAAACTCAAGAGCTCTACGCCAAATATCAGCAAACTCTTTTGTCTGTTTTGAGCTGTTTTCATTCTCTATCTAATTTTCTGAACAACCACATCCGCAAAAGAAATAGCTAAACCAAACATGGGTCAAACAACTAACGAAATTGAAAGATAATTTTCTTGCAACCCCCTCAATCAACAAGCCATAACTTTCCTTATAAGAGGCAAAACCAATGACAACTTTAAGGGTTAAAACAAAAGCACAAAAACTTACTAAAACCAAACTCACGCAACACTTCTGAATCGTCCTGATAACAATAAGCTGCAACAAAGAACGAACAACCACCTTAACAGGCCGACAATAAGGAACTGGAATTTCAAAGCACAACTTAAAACCATATGCCAGATATTGACGTAACAGAAATAACTACACAACTTGACTAATTCCTTACACTTCCAAAACAACACAAACAAGCATTTTTTTTTTTTTGTTTTTTTTTTCGCGCTCTCCAAGAATCACACAACAAAAGCTCACAACATTTTTCAACAAGGTGTGTAAGTCAACAAATATGGTAACCACAACTTAAATTATCTCAACTGCAATTACCAGGGAATGACTGAAATTAGCGAATATAAACAAGTAAACTAAGAGCTACAAACAACACTCAATAATTCTCACTTGGCATACACCAACTACAGTCCAACATCCAATCATCCAAATGACTCCAAGTCAACAACGAAAACATTGCTCAAACAATCTTAGCTAAGATCAACCTTACAACCACTGAGGTCAAAGCACAAACATCTAAACAACCATCTCGACGCAAAACGGGGCCAATCCACTGACCAACCAATAAAAATCACAAGTCGGCACTTCACCATCAACTATAGTTGCAACAACTGCCAAAAGAACAGAAACTAGAACTCTTTAAACTCTTCCCAGAAGCAAGAAGGGAGATAAACTACAACGAGGAGACCTTCTCTCAACATAAACGTCCTCAAGAGCTCCAATGAACTCGTAGAACAAACCAAATAACAACACATAACTATTATGCCTAACAACTTACTTTTTGCTAAAAGCTAGAGCACCAACCAATGCATTAGAAAAAGAATAGAAAATGGAACTAGAGCGAAGCCTATCATTCCAAAACTCAACTCTAAAAATTAAGACAAGACGACTTCGCCACAAGTGCACGCCAATACCTCTATGTCCAATCGTAACTAAAGGGGTTTCCTCCTTTAAGCGTAAGCTTACTACTCACAACCTCTACGACATCAGCTTAAACGACTTGACATACATACCGAATCAAGGTACATAATCACAACCATCAATAACAATAACTGACAAAGTCAAGTTCAACAAAAAAAAACAAAGCTTCCTTAAGATTTTGGACATGCATCTCTAATGTAACCACAACCTTGATTTGGATCGAGTCAACTTCCAAGCTTCAATTAGTCCATCAAAACTGAGTAAACAGAAAGTTCTTAAACAAAATTGTCCACTACCAAATGATAGAATAACAAAACACAACCTCCACAAACTTAACTGTCACAACTACAATCTCTGGCAATTAGCACAAGATTTGCCAACAACTCACAACCAGGTAGTTGCTCCTTACAATCATGAACACAACAAAGGCTGAGGACACCAATACCTTATAACGAACTCGCTCAAACCAAAAGTGATAAACCAACCGTCGAGATGCTAAGCCATCTTATCTTGGAAAACAACATAAGCTCAGCTGATGGTTCCCAACCACCAACTCAAGATTATAAATAATGTTACACTTCATAACTCTGAAACAGAACATCCAACCCAGGTACCAAACTTAGGCCAACTTTCAACCTCTAATAAACTAGAACACATCAAGGGATCAACACTAATTTTGCTCTCCGAGCAACTCCAAGCTCTCATCTAAAAAGCGTCACAACAACATAACTTTAGTTACAAAACCAAGTTGCAGCATACACTACACCTTCGTAGTCAACTCTTAACTTACAACAAAACCATTTATGGCTCGACAACTACCAACATAGATCCAACAAAAACAACTTGAAACACATTGTCGGGGTCTGACAAGGATTATCACGAGCGGGTCTTGCTGATGATCTTCAACACACACTATCGCAAACAAGGTCGCATTCAACTAAGCAAAACAAGAAAATAATCTTTTACAGTATCCCAACTGTACTAGCTTGCTCCAACTCTTTATACAATAGAACCTAAGAAACAAAAAACCCTACAAAATGTGTCATCCTCATACTCGAAGTATCAGCCATAACGTATGTCTATCCGAGGGTAAAGGATCTCAACAACACACCTAGCAACGTCAGTCAACGACTGTGTGGTTTCCTGACAACCAAACTCTACTCAGTACCAACTGAGCCCAAGAAAACACAAGCAACAGAAATTATTAATTTTCAAAAATCAAAGTTGCGGATGAACAACTCTTGCTTCTAAACAAGCAAACCAACATCAAGCACACTTTCATGGTAATCTTAAACTTAGGGCACTCTTTGGAGTAGTAACCTCAAATTGTCGCTTTCGTCATGTTTGTCTCTACAACAGGAGAAACCATCACCAAACTCTACTGATGGGTCGATATAGGATCTACGGTACTAGCATCTGCTGAAATCTGAACCGTCATAGGAAGTACTTGACAGAATTACTTGGTAAAGTGGCCACCTAACCACAACGGGACATGCAAACTTGTAAGCGCCAACATGCCACAATGAGCACCTCAAACTTGTGAGCATCTCCAACTTTCTCTTTTGCTCAACTCACGAGTAAACTTGGTGGGATGAAACTCTGTTATGCTCCTACAATAACAGCTGGTACCTCAAATGTTGATAACAGTACAACACGCGGCACAACTTCGGAAGCTGACGAACTTGCTCCAAGTAACTCAGACTCATCAGTTTATCCTCTAGCATCTTGACTAATAATCATTCTAAAGATATACACTTGAATCGAGAAAACACTTAGTCCACAACGAAGACTACAAATCGACATCTAAGTAGATAATATCCAGTGCTATAAAAATGCTAATGTATGCTAGAAACCCTTATTCCGAACATACCTGACGGTGAGTGGAGTGCTGAAGATCATGGGGACAAATAATTTACTTAGTAAGTCAGTCTACAGAATCTATGACTCTAAGCTCTGATACCAGCTGTAAAAACCCGACTAAAATAACTAATTTAGTAGGACTTTACTTGTATGCATGATAAAATAACTCATTAAAAATAAGATTAAAATAGTCAAACATGCTTTTGCTTGAAAAAAATTCTCAAACAACTGTAAAGTTTCAGCTCTTGGCCAGGATAAGTTTAAACAGTAATTGAAAAATAAACAACAAAAATTTAAAATAGTTCGTGCGGAATAGAAAATTTCAAAGAAACTAAAAGGGACACGTGTCCCCTCCCATGATCATTCGTTGCCTCTAGCTCAGCCACCGTTGTTTACTCATTTACCTAAAAGAGAGAAAAATGATAAGTGTAAGTAATGGGAATTACTCAGTAAGAATTCCCACCTAGAGTACAAAAATGCGTACATCAGCTCAACACCTAACCAATAACTACTCTCATTATCTACAACACACTCAGACTCAGAGCTCTAAGCTGAGAACCTCTAGGCTTAACTAATTGGGGAAGCTCAACTGGTCAGGTACTTGTCATGCCTATTTAGGTAAAGAGCTCAACTGGTCCAAGTGTTTACTAGCAGGAAACACAACTGGTCCTGCTATAGCTTATAGGAAACGCAACTAGTCCTATAAAAGTAACTCTACTAGTTCTAGCTACTTAGAGACACAACTGACCCTATCACAAAATCAGGAACACAACTGGTCCGGCTATAACTTATAGGAAATGCAACTGGTCCTATAAGGCGGTAGGAACGCTACTGGTCCTACACAATAAGGGAACACAACTGGCCCTAATAAAGGTCAGGAACACAACTGGTCCTGCTACAACTTATGAGAAACACAACTGGTCCCATAAATTACATCAAATCAGTAAATCAGCAACACAACTGGTCTTGCTATAACTTATAGAAAACGTAACTAGTCCTATAAGGCGGTAGGAACGCAACTGGTCCTACACAATTAGGGAACACAACTGGCCCTAATAAAGGTCAGGAACACAACTGGTCCTACTATAACTTATGAGAAACGCAACAGGCTCATAAGTTACATCAAATTAATTACCACTCAGCATCCCATACTACTGAGCAGTATCAAGCAAAAGAAATATTTTCGTATGTAAAAATATTACATCTATCAGTAGCTCAAATATCCAACAAAGAGGTCAACTAGCTCAAAGATTAAATCCATGCATCTTATAGACAATCTAGACAACAAGCTTAGAAGTCAACGAGGTCAAACTTAGCTCAAAGATTAAATCCATGCATCTTATAGACAATCAAGCAAGTTATCAATCAAATATTAAGCGAACAATGCATTTAAGGACCACACAACCCTAGGTAAAAGTCCTTACCTCTTGAAGTTACAGAATGCCTTGAAAGATGAGCCTAGCTAGCTTTGAACGAGTCAACAAAAGATCCTCAAAGCTGGGTCGCAGGCGGATCGGTGGGTTGCGAAACACAGAACAACAGAGGGCAGCGCAGGTGCGTGTCAGGCTCGTGGGGGTGTTTTCGTGCGGGTCTGCGGCTGATTTGGGGGAGATGTGACACCTCCAGCGTCGATTGGTCGAATTAAGAACAAAAATGACGCCTTCTGCGTGGATCGATCAAATCTGGAACGAATAGGTGACAAATCGATAGGGTATGATAGTGGGTTTGGCCATTTTCTCGCACAAACGAAGTTGTGCTACTCAAATACCACTCGGAAAGAAACTCGGCACAACCACAACTCAAATTCGACGTCGTTAGAGATGAAACGGCGGCGAAATAGAAATTCACCGATGAAGATGTGGTTGGCTGTGGGCACCTTGCGAAGAAGATGAAGAATGCATAAGTTTTTTTTTTCTTTTCTTTTCTTTATTTTCCTCGTTAACCACTTAGCTTAGTAACGTAAAAACTAATGAAAAGTTCTTTTTTTTAAAAAAAAAAATAACTTGCGTGTCACCTATTTAAACAAAACCAAATAATTTTTAACTTACTATTTAAAAGTTATAAATAACACCACGTAATGGAAGTTTTTTTAAAAGAAAATGTTTTTTTTTTTTTTGTTTCCTTAATCATTTACACAGTAACAAAAGAGTAAATGAAAGGTTATTTAAAATAACTTGTACCAGCTATTAAAAACAACAAATGCATTTACATATTCTATTTTAAATCATTAATTTAATAAATCAAGAGATGCCCCAAAGGTTTAGGTGGTTTCAAGATTGAAAAGCCACCATTAACTCCAAAGAAAAACCTACACAGTAAATTCAATATTTGACCCATAGAATAATAACCTACAAAATAGCCTTAAAGACTAAAATATCAAAAACCACCAAACTTAAATTCTCATGAATTAATTTCTAACAAAACAAAAGAAATGAGGGAAAACAAAATGATTTTTAAAGAAAATCTTGGTTTGAAACAGCTTCTCAAAGGCAGGTACTTCAAAGATGGTAATATACTTTGGGCACAACTCGGTTCCAGACCCTCTTTTGTTTGGAGAAGTCTTTTATGGGATCGTGATCTACTTTTGACAGGTTTAAGGAGAAAGGTTGGAAATGGCAACGATACAAAAATATTTGATTCCCCATGGAAACCTCGGGAATAAACTTTTAGAGTAATTACTCATATGCCCATGACTAATGAGAACAGGAAAGTCTGCGACATCATCTCGACATTAGGGGGTTTGGATTTTGACGAATGGCAGACCTTCTATGGGAGGTGGACATTGACATAATTAAATGTGTACCTCGGTGCGATACGATCAGGAACGACTCATGGATATGGCATTTCACAAGGATGGTAATTCTACTACTAAAAGTGCTTATAAAGCTTTCATAAATTGTCGCGATTGTGATTCTACGTCAAATATTCTTGAAGAAAATAATTGGTGGAAGAAACCTTGGTTGTTGAAAATACCAATGAAGATCAAAATATTTTTATGAAGAATTTACCATAATATCATTCCTACACAGGACAATTTGAGGAGGAAAAAAATCTTAGAAGATTGCAATTGTACCTTATGTGCTAACGAGCGTGAGACTATTGGACACTCACTTTTTGGCTGTCGTCAAGCTAGGGAAATTTGGAAAGAAGCTGGTATTGTTGGGATCTCTCCGGACCTCCAATTTTGGGACCCGCTTGATTTTCTTTGTCTGCTAGGGGATCTCTTGCCAAGCACGAGTCTGGAGTTTTTTGCAAAAACCTCTTGAGCAATCCAGGCAGACTGCAACACTTTAATTAGAGGCAATCCAACAACTCCAACTCAAGATCGGGTTAATTGGATCAAGAACTATCATGAGGAAACTAGGCCGAAGGATACAACAGTGGCATAGCTAACTCCTTTACCTCCGAAGTACGCTATTTGGAAGCCGAACTCTGAATAAACTTCACGCTGAACACGGATGCTAGATGTCATTTGACTCTCCATCGAACAGGAATTGGCTGGATTCTAAGATCAAAGAACAGGTCCTTTGTGGCTAGTGGTGTTGAGTGTTTTCCAATACGATTTGCTTTGTTCCAAGCTAAGGCGATAAGGCTTCTCTGTGGTCTTCGGTTTGTTCGCCAATTCGCATTCTCTTTCGTTTGGGCGGAGTCGGACTGTCAAACGTTGGTTTCTGAAGCCAATTCGTCGTCCAAAACCCATTCGTAGATTGAAATCATGGATGACTTAAAAGACATTATCAAAGAGGTGAAGTTATTTGGTTTGGGTAAAATCCCAAGATTAGCTAATAGGGTAGCTCATAATCTAGCTTCCTTTGCTTTAGATGTTGTGGGAACACATGTTTGGTTCCATGAACCCCAATTGGGTTAGTATCTATTCTAAATCACGATATGAATGCTTGTAAGCCCTCAGACATTTCAATTTCTTTATATATTGATCTCTTTTACTAAAACAAAAAACAAAAACAAAAAAAGAACCCAAAAAAGTACTTAGTTTCAAAAAGTCAATCAAAGTATAACCTTTTTTTTAAAGAAAAAGTATAACTTTAATTATATGACATATTAATCAAATCTTTTACCTAAATATTATTGCATTTAAAAAAAAAATTATAATTACTATTAGTTTCATGGTCTATATTTTTTTTTCTTTCTTAATTTCGTTTATAAATATATTATATAACATATTTTGAACACTTCTTTAAATAGCTCTTCAAAAAAAAAAAAAAAAAATCATTTAAATAAAAATATAGTTTCTAAATTTACTACCAAATACATATTTGAAGTATACTTATAAAAAAAATCATTGAAAATAAACCTTGTTAATTTGTGAATTGCACATCATTATGTACTTAACCCATATGGTGAGTTTAGTGAGATTTGGGTTAATTGTGAGGTTAGGTTAACTAACCATTGATGATCTGTGTAAAATGAGCTATATATAAAGCTCCATTGGATTTCCATATTTCTTTAAAAGAGAAAACCCTAGCCACCATTTGAGAGCTCTTGAATTCATCAATGACAATTATGAGTGAGAATGATCAAGATTGATCATCTAACATTTTGACAGTGGAGTAGGCAAGTCTGAACCACTATATATCGATGTGCAATTTCTTCTCCTTGTTTCTTCTTTACTATGCTTTAACTTCATCTCTATAGCTTTGTTTAGATCTTGGATTAGAATGATACGAATTTGGAATTTGATACAACAATTGGTAATAGAGCTCATTTAGGTATTTGATTCTGTTGCAATTTCTATTATGAATCAAATTGATGAAACTTAGCGTATTTCAGATCTAATTAAAATTAACCCTTATGTTTTGTTAGTCGATTCTCGTAAAACCAAAATAAGTAGCCCCAACGATTTGGGGCTAGCTTTTCGGTTGAATCGTCAGTGAGGAGTTTCTGTCAGTGTTCGATTTTTGGCAATTTGGGGCTGGTTTTTGGTGGAATCGTTAATTTCTACCAGCGTTTGACCGTGTTCTTCCGCAGACATTTCTGAATCGATAACTCTTCAATGGCGAGGGGGAAATTGATAGATCATGAAATCAATTTTGTATTTTTGGGTATCGATTTGATGACACTTCTATTATCGGCTGAGATCGTGTGATTGATTAATTTTGTTTTATGTGTGATGAACCTTCCTGCTTCGATTTGGTTCTTTCTGACAATTTTGAGATATGTTGTTGGTAGATCTGGTCGTCAACTTTGAGTTCTTTTTTGGCAGATTTGGTGAACGATTTCCTTTGAGCTCAAAGTTTAACAGATTTATCCATTGACATTTGTGATGTATTTTTTAAGGGTGTGCAAGATTCACTGGTGTGCGAGATCGTCTAATTTGAAATTGAAACTTGCTGGGCTATTCTTCCACATTTTTTTTAGGCTGAACAATAGTTTGAGATTTTCTTTTATACTCCAAATTCATATTGAAATTAAGGTAAAACTTCATTCAATCCAGTTTATTTATAGTGATTGGATTATATTGGCTGCTGTTTTTTTAATTAGATCGCACGTTTTGATTTAGGGATTAATAATCTGCAAATTGTGTCATCTAAAATTGAGATGGCTTGTTATTAAGATAAGTAACACACATGTTGATATAACTAATTTTGGGTTATTTGGTTGTTGTTTTTGGTACATGTGTTGTGCTTCTAAGCCATTTTTTGTTTGGTTATAGTCATTGATTGGTGAATTTATTTTTGGCTGCCACTCTTTGATTTTGAACTGAAAGAAGGTTTGCCATGGTAATAATCTGAGAATTGTTTTAAACATTGAGCTGAATATTTTATTGGGCTGTCATTTATGAGATTTTTTTTACTGATATTCTGAAATCTGCTTTGTGATTCGGTATTGCGTAATTTTGAATTGATGAACTGTTGTTTTCTGATTTTAGGATTAAGGCTTGCCTTATCTGATTGATCTGCTTTCCCGCTTTGTGATTATCTGCAATTATGTCGGCTAAGCTTGTTATAGATAAATTTGATAGGAAATGGGATTTTAGTCTTTGGAAAAGAAAAATGAAAGTCTTGTTGGTGCAACAAAAAGTTGTAAAAGTCTTAGATGTCCCTCCTAAATGGCCTCTAACTATGACTGAGGATGAAAAGTTAGAGTCCTGTGAGATAGCTTATAGCACCATAATCCTTCATGTAGCTGACAATGTCTTAATAAGGGTTAGCAACATAGAAGATGTAGCAACTTTGTGGGTCAAATTAGAAGAGTTCTACATGCCTAAATCACTGACCAACAAGATATATTTGAAGGAGATGCTATTTGGGTTTAAGATGGATCCTTCTTAGGGTTTTGAGGAAAACATAGATACGTTCAACAAAATTTGTGGCGACTTGGCCAATACCAGTGAGAAGCTCTATTCTGAGAATTAAGCTATAATTTTCCTCAATTCATTACCCGATATGTACAAAGATGTTAAATTAGTCATTAAATACGCAGTGAATCATTGACCCTACACAAAGTTCTTGACTCGCTTAGATCTAGGGAATTAGAGATGAAAATTGAGAATAAGGATTCTGAACCTCTTTTTGTGAAGAGTAAATCTTCGAAAGGTCAGAGTAGTAAGTAAACCTAGCTCGAAATGTGGAAAGAAGAAGAAAGGGCCGAAATAGTAGAAAAAGAGTTTTACTTGTAATTTCTGCAAATGTGAGGGACATATCAAATATAATTGTCCCGTTCTCAAAAGGAAAGGCATGTTACCTGTTAGGAAACCTAGAGCAGATGTCCATGTCCTTGATGGTTATGATTCGGTCGAGGTGCTTATGGTCGGAAATTCTGATGACCGTTATGAGAGTCAATGGATTATGGATTCAGGTTATACCTTCCATATATCCCCTTATAAGCACCATTTTGAGGATTTGAAAGACATTGATACAAACAAGGTAACTCTGGAAAATAGCCAACAGTCTGAGGTTAAAGGCATAGGCTCAGTTCGATTCAGCATAGATGATGGTTCTGTCAAAGTGCTATCTGATGTTCGATATGTGCCTGGTCTTAGACGAAACCTTATTTCATTGGAAACATTTGATGTTGCTGTTATGACTACAAGTCTCGCAATGGTTTGTTGGTTATTAGCAAAAACAACAAAGTTAAGATGACTGAAAAGCTTGTTAAAGGACTTTATGTTCTTCAAGGTCAATCTATTCAGGGTAAGGTCAATGTAGTTTCTGATTCGAATTTGAAGGGTACAAGATTATGGCATAATAGATTGGCGCACATCAGTCATAAAGGACTTGATTGCTTATCTAAGCAAGGCTTATTGGGTGTTATGAAGCCATCGACAATTAAAAATCGTGAGCTTTTGCATTTTGGGCAAGTCTACCAGATTGAGTTTTAAGTCTTCATAGTTTATATCAGAAGGATATTAGATTATATTCATTCTGATCTCTAGGCCCCGCTCGGGTCCAAACTCATGGTGGAGCACTTTACTTTCTTTCCCTGATTGATGATTACTCTAGAAAATTATGGGTCTTCATGCTAAAGACCAAAGAAGAGACCTTTCAGAAATTTAAATATTGGAAGATTTTAGTTGAGAAGCAATCTGGAAAGCAAGTTAAGGCCTTGAGAACAGATAACGTGTTGGAGTTCCTAAATCAAAACTTCAACGAATTGTGCAAAAAATCTGAGATTAAAAGATTTCTGATTGTTCCTGGCATCCCTCAACAAAATGGACTTGCTGAGAGGTTCAATAGAACAATTTTGGAGAAAGTTAGATGCATGCTGTCTTTTGCTGGTCTACCCAAAGTCTTTTGGGGTGAGGCAATTAACACTGCTGCCTACATCATAAATTGAAGTCCTTCGACTGCTTTGAATTTTAAGACTCCTGATTTCTCCACCAAATCTGAACCATATGAAAGTGTTTAGTTGTGCAGCCTATGCACATACTAAGCAAGATAAACTGGATTCTAGAGCCAAGAAATGTATCTTTATTGGTTACCTTTCTAAAGTTAAAGGATACAAGCTTTGGTCTTTTGAATCTGGAGATCGAAAATGTTTTGTAAGTATAGATGTCAAATTCAACGAATAATTATTTCCTTGGAAAGAAACTTTTAGCAGTGAAGTTGAAAATAATTCAGAAGTTGCCAAGCAGATGGGTTATGAGATTGAGTTACTTGGCAAGTATTCTAACACTGATTTGAGTTTTTCTTCTACTTCTACATTGAGAAATTCTTCTACTGAGCCATCTATGCATATTGATGATAGTGTATAATCTGATCCTGTTGTTGTTGCTCCTAAGCCAGAGGATGTTCCTACTAGTTCTGAGAGTAATGTTCAGCAAATTGCCCTAGTTGTTAATCTTGATATTTAGTCCTATCAACTTACCAGAGATAGGAAGAATATAGTAATTAAACCTCCGTTGAGATATGATGAAACTCAGTTTATAGGTTATGATTTATACTGTTTTGAAGATGAAAACATTTCTGAACCGAATACCTATAAACAAGCTTTGAATTCCAAGCATTATGTCGAATGAATTGAGGCGATGGATAGGGAAATGACATCTCTGAAGAAGAATCAAACTTGGACTTTGGTGGAGAGACTTGAAAATTGTAAGGTCATTGACTGTAGATGGTTGTTTAAGGTGAAACCAGGAATTAAGAGATTTTCTCAACCTCGGTTTAAAGCTAGATTAGTTGCTAAAGGTTACACACAAGAAGAGGGGATTGACTACGCTGAAGTTTTTTCTCCAGTTGTTAGACATTCTTCTATTAGAGCCTTATTGGCAATGGCAGTTCAATTCAATCTTAAGTTGGAGCAGATGGATGCAGCTACAACGTTCTTGCATGAAACCTTAAATGAAGATATGTTTATTAAACAGCCTCTTGGATATGAAGTAGATGGTCAGTCTAATATGCTTTGTCATTTGAACAAGTCCATCTATGGCCTTAAGTAGTCTTCGAGGCAGTGGAATAAGTGTTTTGACTCATTCATATCTGAAAATGGTTTTGCTAAAAATTTCTTTGACTCTTGTATTTACATAAAGACTGTCAGTGTAAATTGCTTTATCCTTCATCCTTCTTCTGTTATATGTGGATGATATTTTGATTGCATTGAGCACTGTTGTTGAGATTAAGAGGGTAAAAGATCTGTTGCATAGCAAATTTGAGATGAAAAATTTGGGTGATTATCTAGTTGTTATTGTGAATAGAGTTGAGCAGAGACCGTAGAAATCACAGTTTGAGTATCAGTCAACCTGATTATCTGGTTGTTATTGTGAAATACTTTCACATGGAAAGTAGTAGGTTAGTGAAAACTCTGTTAGCTCAGCATTTCAAATTATCATCAAAACAGTCACCATCTTGTGATGAAGAAATTTAAGATATGAAAGGGGTTCCTTATTCGAATTTGGTTGGGAGTATTATGTATGCGATGATATCTTGTAGGCCTGATTTGGGACACTCAATAAGTGTGGTTAGCAGGTACATGGGCAATCCTGGTAAGGCTCACTAGGAAGTAGCTAAATGGATATTAAGGTATATTAAGGAATCTTTTTCTAAGGGTCTTTTGTATACGAGATCTAATGATTCTGCAGAATCAATTCTCACTGGTTATGTTGATTCTGATTATGTTGCTGACGCCGATAGGAGGATATCCCTCACAGGATATGTCTTCATGTTGTTTGACAATGTCATAAGTTGGAAGTTTAGCTTGCAATCAATTGTTGCTTTGTCCTTGACTGAGGCTGAATATATTGCTTTGGCTGTTGAAGTGAAAGAGTCTATGTGGCTCAAAGGTTTGATATCTTAAATGCTTGATTTTGATTGTCTGACTGATTTGTATTGTGATAGTCAGAGTGCTCTGGCATTGTCTAGAAATTCTGCATTTCATAATCGAACTAAGCATATTTATGTTATATTTCATTTTGTTATAAATGTTGTTGTTGAGAACAGGTTGACATTGTTGAAGGTGAACACAGTTCAAAATCCTGCTGATATTCAGATTAAATCCTTGTCTTCTGAGAGATTTAAGTACTTATGTAATTTTCTCTGCATGGGCGAATTCTGAGTCAAGTTTGTTTGGCATTCTGATTTGAGTTACTTTGTTTGGGCATGTTCTGATTCAGGTGTGTCTGGAGCTTCTGATGATTTCGAAATCAATTCTGATATTCCGATGCCATTTTTTTTATATGTACTTCAAGAAGGTATTTTGTTTATTTGTGAATTACACATCATGATGTACTTAACCCATATGGTGAGTTCAGTAGAATTTGAGTTAATTGTGAGGTTAGGTTAACTAACCATTTATGTGTGTGTGTGTGTGTGTGTAAAATGAGTTATATATAAAGCTCCATTAGGTTTCCATCTTCCTTTGAGAGAGAAAACCCTAGCCACCATTTGAGAGCTCTTAAATTCATCAATGACAATTATGAATGGGGATGATCAAGATTGATCATCTCACATTCTGATAGTGGAGTAGACAAGTCCGTACCACTATATATTGGTGTGCAATTTCTTCTCCTTGTTCCTTCTTTACTATACTTTATCTATATAGCTTTGTTTAGATCTTGGATTAGAATGGTATGAATCTGGAATTTGATACAACAGACCTAATACATATAGGGCCCGTTTGATAACGTTCTCGTTTCTTGTACGTTTCTGTTTCTGATTTTTTGAGAAACAGACTTGTTTGATAACCGTTCTCATTTCTCGTTCTTAAAAATAAAAAAAATGTTTCTCATATTTTGTGGAAAAAGTAGAAACTACTGAAAGTAGTTTCTTGAGTTCTGTTCTTTTTTTTTTTTTTTCTGAAAGCTAGTACTTTATGTATTTTATAATAGAACGTTACTCAAGTTAACAAAGGATAGTTGTGGCAGAGTGGTTAGGTGGTTCAGGCAAATTTTAAACATTTACACTTGGTCCAAGTTCAAGTACTATTTTGGACTTTCTTTTTTTGCAATATTTTGCAGTTTTTTATTGTATTTTTAGTTTCTTAATTTTGCAGTTTTTTATTGTTAAATTTTCTATTTTCTATTTTCTAATACATTTTGAAATTATAGGTGATTTCTTTGATTCAAAAAAAGAAAAAAAAGCTTATTTAAAAATTATGTAATATGCCTTCTAATACATTTGAACCCAAAAAAAATTTGTTCATTAAAATATTTATTTGACACTACCTTAATATTTTACAATTTGTGTGAAAGATAAAATATTAAATTTGTTGTTAATTTCACATAAAGATTCATTCGGTTTTTTTCTCATAAAATGTTTATTTATATTAGAACATATAAACTTTTGATAATGATTTTTAAATATTTTAGTATATGTTATGTATTTTTTTTTTTAAATAAACAAAAAATAAAAATAGTTATCAAATATGTTTGTTTCTATTTTTTATTTTTTTGAACTTTTAAGTTTTGAAAAAAAATATATATATATATAAATATATATTATATAACACATATTTCTTATAAAATACTTATAAAAAAAATTGATAATAAAAAACAAAAAACAAAAAACAGTTATCAAACAATATTTGTTTTTGTTTCTTGATTTTCTTAAAAACAAGAAACAATAATAATTATCAAACACATTCTTGTTTCTTATTCTGAAAAATCAAGAAACAAGGAACAAGAACCAAGAAACAGAAAACGAGAAACAAAAATGTTATCAAACGGACCCTCTATTTCTTGATTTTTTTAGAAACAAGAAACACAAACAATTATCAAACACAATCTTGTTTTTTATCCTAAAAAGTTAAGAAATGAAAAACAAGAAAACAAAAAACAAAAACGTTATCAACCACCACTTACCTTACAAATAATTGCAAATAGCAAGATATTGACAATTCTAGTATTAAATAATACAGAGCCCACTTTTTTTATACAGAGAGACATCACATTCTGAAGAAATGAATTTCTCTAACTTTACAGGATCCCTATATGTATATATAATATATATCAATTATATATATATTCATATAATATGGAAAATCTGTGCTATCAGTTGGATGAATGTGAAGCAGCAAGAAGAGCTGCTCCAATGCCAGATCCATCTTCAGTTACCCTGAGAATTACATGTTTAGCAATATCTTCTCCCAGAATCTCAGTCAAAGCTTCGTGCAAGTACTCTCTGAACATTGTGTAATTAGTATATAATCCCCCCTCGACCGCCACCACCGTTCGCTTCATATTAACATCGGTTCTACTTCTTGCTACTGCTATTCCTCCCGTTCCATCCCGCCCAATCTTCTTTAGGATACCCAGAATACCAGCAGCTACCAACCGGGCAGCTCGACGCGTCACCATATCGCATATTCTTACTACAAGTTTTCGAGCTTTTAGAGGAACTTCAGGGATCTGGAAAGAGCAGATGCACAGAGAGAGAAGTGTTAGTAGTTGAAAAAGAAAAGAGGAATGTTTATGGATAGTGTAGGCCTATAATTTTAAAATTCTCTACCCCCAAGATGTCCCTCAAGATCCTTCCTACTTTGCTCAAGTCGGGAGACTCGTCTTCATGCATCGCGGCCATTAGAGGTGTTCTGAACACATAAAAGCCATCAGTAACTATGTACAAATTAAATCAGATACAAAAGTTAAGGAAAATGAAATAGAACAGTTCTTGCAACCATAGTTGTACACTATATGATATGATTCACATGGAACTAGTAGAACTCACTAAACATCTATTATTTTCCACAAAGAATGGGCAAAGTCATGAACTCATTTTGAATAGTCTGCAAGAGAGAAAGAGACATACGTCAACACAAATGGCATGGATAACCTGGATGAACCTGACTCGAAAATATTGGATTCTCTTGACATATGAAGAATCACTCTTCTTACAATGTCACCCAAATACATTCCTGATATCATCTTTTCAAAACCCTGCACAAGACTCACGCAGAAGTATAAATTAGCTTCCATATAACGAAATAACGCTAGAGAAAGGGAAAACTATGCAGTACCTGATCATTTGGATTGGGGCTGTCTAAATCCAAATCGATATCATAGGAAGTTCTAGGTAAATGAGAAGACCAAAAATTTCCCCACTCCATGTTAACAGCCTGATCAAGAAAATAAAAATTTTAGACAATCATATGAATTTGAAATGTTAGCAACATCAAATTTAAAAGAAGAATAAAGATGACTGCCTCCTACCATGAACCCGGAGGTCGTAAGAAGTCCTTGACACTTGATAATAGCATCTGTACGCTCCAAATAACAGGCATTAGTACCAGTTCCAATTATCACTGCAGCAACAGTATCAGCATCGTGATAATGTCCAAGAGCTAATGTCCCCACAGTGTCATTTATCTGCTTCAAAGATATATGTCATGATCTCCAGGAAATGTAACATTACCACCAACTTACAGTCCAAGTAGAGAAGGAGTCGCATAAAATAACAGTGTATGGCTTACCATGCCTTATCGTGAGGCATGCATGCCTGTGAAATAAAGAGTCCATCTATTGACTCTTATAACAATGCCCAGTCTCCTGTCTTATTGACAAATTTGTAGAACTCTTCATGTTTTTTATTATCTATTGGTTGCATAATATATAGTATCTATGTTCCTACAATATTGTGCATGAGATAGAGAAAAAACATATGACCAACTAGAAACTTAAGCCACGGGTCCAACCCATAGATATCTTAGGAATCCAAGACTGAAAACGACTGTAGTTCCATTAACCACCTTCCATTACTACAGTTTCTTTGATTGTGATGAGAGGAAATGAAAACTTACAAGTGCTGTGACTCTGATGTTGAGACCCTTTCTGTTCATTGCTTGTTGTAAGCACTCAGTGACATCATTCCCAACCTGAGAAACAAAGAAGGTTTAGCACTTCGCAAAATCAAACACATTCCTTAGTTCATACACAAATCATGTCTCACTGTTAACTAGGAAGGTATAATTTGATCGGTAATTTAATATAATAAGCCATTACTCCAGAACAAGCATCAGACTCAATGGATTGATGTGCAGATCCTTAGAGAAAATACAAAGCATGCTTGGACATGGATAACACAAACAAAAGAACTAGCACCCCGCCCTGCCCAGTTTTGTAAAAGCACAGGACAATTCACTCCCTCACTAGCTTTCCCAAGCCTAGAACTACAAATGGCATCATCCAACTAACCATGTCTCCAATGGAAAATCCTTTCGTCCACTTAATTAACACGCCAGATGAAATGGAAGTTTGTTTTGTGGGAAAAGAGAATGTAAAACCAAGGTCCCTTCTCCCACCTAAAATAACCTCAGAATCACTTGCTTTATCAATAAATTTCTTCAACGACGAAGCAATAAAATCGAAAAGATCCTGCAAAAAAATGAAGTACAATTCAGTTTTAATGATACTATCTGAACACAACAGAGAAACAAACAAGACAGAGTACAATATAAAGGGAAAAGGATAGTTACATTGCCTGTGCTGGTCATTAAATGTTGGGGAATAGGCAGTCGCTCCACATCATGTTCAAGGGTCGATCTATTACCTTCTAAGTGAATACTCAAGACCCTGAAATCTGTAACCCCTAGATCAAGGGCATAGTGGGTCCCAATCTCATTCCTAATGGAAAGGTATTATCAATGTAAGCATTATATAATCATCCAAAACACTCATTTTATGAAAACTAAAGCCTACACACCTCCAGCTTCAAGTCATATACCACGAAAACACAAACACACAGACAAAGGTAAATAATGGTGCTCCAACCAAGTTGCAGAGTAGAGATTCTTAACAAGCAGAATTGATTTAGTGAGTGTTTAAAAGCAAATGAGAAAATGATTTAACAAGCAAATGTTTACACGATACAAACTAGGAGGAAAACCGTGCTTACATTGTAAAAACGAATTGGCAGAAACAAAAATGACCCACGGAAAAAAGATAAACAAGGAAACTATTTCAGAGAAGTTCGACAATTCCAAGATAGACACCGGTGCAGTATATGATCGTATCATTACAAACGAAAAGAGGGAAATAATTCAAATCCTTATTTCATTATCAAACAAATTGACGAGATGCAAATGCTGAATAGTTGACACTGAATTAGAGAAACAAACAGAATAGGCAGCAAAATACATGAAATTAGTGGAAACTTACAATGACTATCGCATAGAATCGAGCAACAAATCATCACCGATGAACAAAAAACTAAACGACTAAGCTAAACCTCGACACAAGATTCTAGCAATAACCACAGAACAAGCAATCAGAAACCCTAAAAAAGCCATGGAAGTATAAGATTTTACCCATCGGGAAGATTATCGACGAAGGTGAGGAGCATTTTGAGCTTGGAACCTCCTTCCGAAGCCAAACCAGCGTGCATCTCCACAGCCATGGCGTCGACCACCTGCTTCAACCTCCCCACAGAAGTCTCGCAAGCTTCCTCCACCTCTTTCAAAACCGTAACCACACGCCGCCATTTCCCTCTGCTCTGCAATCTCCGACCAACCACTCCGGCGGCCACTATACATACCACCACCGCAACACTCACAGCTACTCCCACCACTACTCTTCCCATTTCCCTCCACGATCACTTTCTCCGACCAAAACCTCCACCGCAACTCCCTCTTCCACCACTCATTCCGACGAATCAACACCGCCGGAACATGCACTCCGTTTCCGATTCCACGTCGTTAGAACCATTTCTCCGACACCGGCGCTTCCAGAGGCCTCACCGGAATCTTCTGAACCGTCTTCGCCGACCGGTCGCCGCCGAGAAAAATGGGGAAGGTAGACTCCGACAACCGGACCGGACTCGAGGGATGGGTCTACGAGGGGCTACGCAATTTGCAAAAAGAAGAAGTATGGGAAAGTAAATGGTCAAATACTTATAGAATGATTATGAAATGTCCAGTTTATCCCTCAAAATCTTTAGAAATTACCAAATTGTTATTCAACAAATTTCCGCGGCGATTTTTCACCGTGCCCTTTTTTTTCCTTAAAAATAATTCTTGTTTTTATTTATAATTGTCGACTTTTTCATTTTCCCCCGTGTTATCTTTGTCCCCATCCATCTCAGCCATTTCTACCAAATGGCCCTGAGTTTTGAATTTAACTACCAGTTTGCCACTCATAACTGGAAAGTTAATGGTTTTATTTTTGTAATGATAAATAAACTCTCTGTTTTTTAAAATTTTAATAATCTTCTTGATTTTACGTGGAATTCTTTTACTTCTAAACAAAAAATCTATTTGAATGTTTGAATAATGCTTTCTTTTAAGTTACTTCTAAAAACATTTTTCAAACACAATTTCCCTACTTTAGAATACTTTTAAACCTTTATAAAATATTAGCCCAGAGAAACAAAGTTTTAATGATATAACTAAAAGGTTTGAATTTGGAATCCTATCCCTAATTCTAAGAATTTAAAAAATATATATAAAATATTAAGAATAATACTTTAAAATGTTTTTTTAACCATTAACAAAGTTAAAAGGACAAATTAAAAAATTCATTAAAAAAAACAAACAAACAAAGTTTAAGGAATCAATCCCACACTTCATATCTCAACATCTCGCCAAAGTAAATTTAGCTCATTGTTAACATTTATCTTCATTAAAATATTTGCATATTTTGATGAAGATAAAATATTTGCATATATAAATTCTCAAAAAAAATAATAAAATTGCATATTTGAATCTTTTGATTTTTTAGTTCAATAATAATTAAGGATGAAGAATTTATTACTAGATCATCTTAATATTACTTGAACTGTTCTTTTCTTCATTAAATCATTGCACTTTTTTTTAGAACAATTAAATCATTACACTTGAATATATATATATATATATATATATATAAACTTTTTTAACTCTATAATTTAACATTATTTATATATAAAATATCACACAAATTTTATTTAAAAAAAATATATAAAATAAAAACCTTTTTTTGTCTTATTCTCCGATGGTAAATAATAATATTAGGTATATTATAGCCATGAAGATGGCACTGATTCTGCCTATCTATACAATAATGAAAATGGAAATATAATCGACAATTTAAGAAAAGTCAAAGGACTAAATTGACGTAAGAATGAAAAATGTTGAGATGGGTAGGGGCAGGATAGGGAAAAGAAAGGGGAAGTTGCTGGGGGGTGGAAATGGAAATAGAGAAAGTTAAGGGGAGGAAAATGAAAGAAGGGAAGAGCGGCGACAGTAGCTGCATATTTGGAGGATACGACGCCGTACTGCCAGCTGTTTCACGCTAATGACCAGCTGTGCATGGCAGAAAAAGCAACTAATTCTGTACCCTTGCCTTTTCCAAAACCAAGATTTTCATTTTATTTTAAGAAACAAAAATAACATAAAATTGCTATTTCATTTCAATAAAATATATAATAAAAAAATAATAATCCACGTTGCTGTAATTTTCGTGCCTGCCTCAGCTGTCTTGTCTTGCACACCACTTATTTTACCAACTGTCTTTTTTTTTTTTCCGAGATACAATTATTTTACTTTTTAACCCCCCACTCCCTCTTTTTATTTATTTAATCAAAATATCTAAAGAATGAGTTGGCATGGTATGGCATTTGCAAAACCCCAACCATGTTTAAATTTGAATTTCCTATCTAACTTATTTGGATTATTTTAATTGGATTTATAACATGCTTTCAAGATTACTTCATTTTCAATTAGATTATTTTTAAGTCGATTTATTAATTATTTTGTTTTTTCTTTTTTATTTTAGGGTGAAATGTATGTTTACTTTCTCTAGTTGACCGAATAAGTTAGTGACGTAATTATTATGGAGTAGCTCAAATTATCAAAAAGATGATGAATTCAATTCATAATGATCACTAATTTCATACGAATTTCCTATGCGGTCTAATGTGATAAGTGAACTGATAATAAATTTTGAATATTCAAGATTTAATTTGAAAATTTGACAAAACAAAAGTTTGAAATGTGAAGCCATAAATTTAAATTTATTAAAAAAATAAATAAAGATGTTGGTTCAAATGAGTTATTTACTCATTGATTTTTTTTTTTTAAACAGTATTTACTCATTGAATTAAGGGCAGAGGAATGGACCAGTTTTTAAAATAACACTTTTTTTTTCTAAGACTTCAAAATTGATATGGGATTTTGGAGATAGATTTTATTATCTCTCTTCCTTCATTTCTGGTTTCGCCATCAATTTAAAGTCTAAAATTATAAATTTTCTTAATGAGTTTATAAAAAGAAGAAATTTAATCTTATTAAAAAATTTAAAAAAAAAACTTAAATGATTATGGGCTTAATTGTTACTTGCTAACACTATTTGGTTTTTAATTTTCTTTCTCTTTTTATTTTTTGTTATTTTTAAATTAAACTTATTTTTCTTAATTTATCTATTACAGTTTTTGTCTCCTTATATAAAACATTTGAATTCCTAATTAAATTTCACAAACAAAAATAAAATTTCTAAAAATTACTTTTTTTAGTTTTCAAAATGTGACTTTTTTTTTTGTTTGAAATCTTCAAAATGTGACTCAGTTCTTCAAAAAAAAAAATATATATGTACCGAATAGATAACAAAATAATGAAGTTTATTTGTGAAGATTATATTTATACTTAATTTTTGTCAATTAAAAACACTAGATAATTATAAAATAAGTCTACAATACCATTTGACTACGATTTTATTTTGTATTTTTAAAACGGTGCTCCCTTCTTTTTTTTATTTCCTTTTATGGTTTTTTTTTTTTTTGCAAATTAAAGAGAAGGAATCATCTTGAATTTTTACATGTTTTCCATATTTTAGAAAACCCATTGAATTTTGGGTAAAGTTAAAAAAAAGAAACACAAGTTTTCAATTTCTATCTTCCTTTGTTCTTAAATATATGACTTTAGTTTTGAAAATTCTTTAGACGTAGAAAATGAGATGACGTGAATGAAATGAATGCAGGATAGAAATAATATTTATAAGTTTGATTGTTTTTAGACGATGGATTTTATTTCTTTTAGTAAATAATTAGAATTCTTGACCCGATTGAAAAGACAAAACAATGTTTAAATATATATATATCGAACTCTTTCAATTTTTTAAAAAAACACATGTAATACAAAGCAGGGAAATTATAAATGAAATAGTACGTAGAAGCTAACTTTTCAAACTTATCAGTCAAATGATTATCAAATAATCTTTAGTATTTAACAATTAGAGTTTCACTTGTTGGCTTCAAAAATATCATATTTGTGTTCTTAAATTTGTTTGAGACTTGTCAATGAGTTTATCAAATTTAGTTATAATATTTAATAATGGGCCAAGTTGAATTACACATAATCAAATAATTTAATTTTTTCCAATTGATTTTTTTTTATTTGACTCGAACAATGTGGAGAATTGAAATAATGAAGATAAAATGATTAAAAAAATCAAAGTAAATAGTAGAGATTGAACTTTGGACACTAAATGAATCGAGATAAATAAAAGTAACAATGATATTTTAAATCATACATGACCTAATGTAATTATTTATCCAACAATTTTTACTTAATCCACTTTATCGAAAAAGCCGACAAAGTCCCTAAGCAAACTTAGTTCCCTTAGATTATAATTAACTTAATTAGTTGAACACGACCATATATACATCAAGGTCATAGTCTAATTAGTTCTAACTAATTGATCACGATAGCATTTTATACTAATGTAATAATCACTTTCAGCTTTAGAGATTTATTAGAATATATTAACTAAACTAAGCGTGCACTTCGAATTCAATTAACTCATTCTCTTAATTATAGGGTCCTAACAATCTACATGAAAAGAAAATTATTACTTCTATACAAACGTGTGACAACCTTATCTATTAACTATCTTTAATAATCACATAGTCAATTGAACACAATAGATTGACAATCTATCAACAAATATTGAGTGCATGTGTTTGAATATTGAATACAAAACTAAAGATAAACATGTTGGAAAATTATAGAAAAATACACAAATTTCATTAAAATATTGTGTTTACAACTTAAAAGAATAAAACTAGTGCATGATTATTACTTATTTATATTCGAGTCTGACATGGCTAATCTCAGACAATTGCACAACGTTTTTGTTTTTGGCTGTATCTTTTCGCAACATCAATGAAATTGGAGGTTGCCTCGAAAATTAATGCTTACAAGTCACCTCGAACCTGGAACCTCAAAAATAGCACATCTTCAAGGTCAAGACGTTCGAGTAGTACTACTCTACTCCTAAGGGGCTTTTTTTTTTTTTTTTAAATGATAATCTTATGCTTTTTTTAGTCCAACAATAATGAAAATTTTGTCATAAATATATGAGTTGATTATACTTTTGTTGGTCACACTCCTTATAGGTGTAGTCTTTATACTTCCAATGTTTATTTTCAATGAATATTTCATACATTTTTTTAACCATTTTCTAGTTTAATAATAATTAAACTAATTTTTTAAAACTTATAATCTGTCGATTATTAATTAATAGTTTGTGCTAGTTGAACTAGGTCTTTATTCACCCTTTTCTTTTACTTCAATTAAATCTGTCAACCTTTTGTATTCAAGTTTTTAAGCATACTCACATGACGTATTTCCTCAAATAAAATATCTTTTCAATTATGTTAAAATAATATGAAAATCAAGTTTTTTTTTTTTAAACTAACAAATCTCGAACTAGATGCATATATGTTATCAATATGGGTGACTAAAAATCTTGAAAATAGTTGTTTTTAAGAGCTCGAGGACTACTATTGGTGTATGGAAAGTCAATAGCCCCAAAAAACAAAATCAAGTTAGATAAGAAAAAAATAATTAAGAACTTTAAAAAAAAAAGAAAGAATCAGTTCTCATTTTTATAATTGATAATTTCATGTAATTATTTTCTAGTTCAAATTGAGGAGGGGATAAGTTTGAACTCGTAATTATCATATTGAATGAATTACAACCAATCAACTAAAGTAATAGACTAACAAACTTTTCAGTTGTGTATTTTTTTTTTTTTAATAAATTTAAGGGTAAAATATAAGTTTAGTCCCTATAATTTAAAAAAAGTTAGAATTTAATTCTCAACATTTAAAAAACTAGAGTTTAGTTCTATGGTTTAAAAAAATATATAATTTGGTTTTTATGGTTTTGAAAACTATAATATAGTCCCTACGATTTAATAAAACCTAAAAAATAGTCTCTATCGTTTTTAATTGTTAACAAATTAAGTACTTGAAAGTTAATTATTCATGTATTGATGATAAAATTAAGAATCAAGTGATCGATATAAAAAAAACTTATTTTATTTATACATAAACAGTGAACTTTCATATATCTAATACGTTAAAATTATATGTAATATAATTATATTTTAAATTTTATAAAATTATAACGACTAATTTTTTATTTTTTTAAAAAAAAATCATAACAACTAAATTTTAATTTTAAAGTTTACCGGATAAATTTAAGACCAATTCACGGAAATCGTCTCGAAGTTGGCGAGAGGGGACGCGAAAGCAGAGTTGGCAAACCAATCTCAACCGTCCAGATTAGGAAGGAGTGATCGTACGGTGGGCTCTTGTGTTCTGTAGGTTGTTGGGAAGTTGACTGTCTCCAACTAAAATCATTATTTTAAAATATGACCGTTTTTCCAAACCCTCCCCTAGTTTTCTGTTTGAAATTGGAACACGTTTTTTGTATTCCATTTCAACTCTAAACAAAATTAACTATTATATGTCAAATAGTAATACTAAAGGTATTTTTTAGGAGTAAGTCAAATTAAAAAAATATTCACAATATAAGACAAAAAAAAATAATAATAATAACAATCTTAGTCATAAATTATACGTATAATTAATATATAATATTATACTAATAACATATAATATTATATTAATAATACATAATAATATATTAATAATACAAAATATTATATTAATACCTTAAATTATACTGTATATAAAATATTAATTATACCGTTGATTATGGATGTAAAAAATTTCAAATTTACCTAAATTTACAATTATTTTGTGAAATTAGACTATCCAACACAATTTCCCTAATACTAATCATAATATTTTTCATTCTTCAATAATAATAGTTATTTTGAAATATATTTATCAAATAAAATAAAATAAAATAATCTCAATGGATTCGATTAAAAAGAAACAATATTCTTTTTCTTTTTTTCTTTTTTTTTTTTTTGAGTAAAAAAGAAACAATATTCAGATAAATGTTTGATATCAAAGTTATAAATGAGATTCAATTAAAAAAAATTATTCCAAACGTGTTTTATGTTTAGCTTATAGATCATAAATCGATTGTAGTTACAAAACAAAATACTAACTGAAACACACATTATAATGAATTAATTTATGAATACATTATTTGTCATATATTTTGTTAGCTTAACAAATATAATATATTACTTAAAAAAAATAATGTTATAACTTCATTTTTTTGTTATTAAATTCAAATATTTACAATATATTATAAATCATATGATATTGTAAATCTTTGCCTTTTTATATAATTATTCATTTGAAAATTTTGAATTCTAAATCAGTATAAAATAAAAACACAGAAACATTGTTAAAAAAAATTTCAGGGATTAAAAAAAGAGTAAAAATAATAAACATTTTTGAGTGTCCAAGTCTCATACTTTTAGTATTATCACATGACAAAATTATTTGACTTTGCCACATTTGATTGTCAATAAAATTCATACAAATTATGTCTATGGAGTTAATCAGTGTTGATTGAACCCACAACATAACTTTTTTGTTCATATTTTGAATATTAAGTCAACTCATAATGATTATTTCCTTGATCTATCTACCTATCTCGTGTAAAAATAAAATTTGTATTTTATATTAATTTGAAATATGTGGAGTGTGGTACCATCTTTAATTTGGAGCTTGTTCTGTTGTCCACAATTTCTTCCAAATATACATTATTTATCTCATAACATTTATTATACTGGAGAAACAATATTGAATTTCAAAAAAAGAAAAGAAAAGAAAAAAAGAAACAACATTCACCATGTGAACCTACTTAACATATTGTCAAAAATCTTCAATTGAAAAGTCAACTTTGAATTCCATCTTTTATTTCAAAGACTAATAACTTGATCTCCATCCAGTAGATAAATAAGATAACAACTTGATTTTGTTAGCTAAAAAGGTGTGAATGTGGAGATGGGTGATTCAATTATTAAAAAAAAAAAAAAAAGTCAATAAATTTAATAACCAAGAAAGTGAGTTTGAAAAAGAAAATTTATGAAAAGAGTCAAAAGGGACATGAAAGTGGACATAACTGAATGAAGATTTGAGGAGGGATTATGTGAGGTTTGGGCTAGTTTAATTTAGTGTTGAACTTCACTTGAGGGCCATTTCACACCAATCCAAGTGCAAAAACTTTGGTCAAGAGAGAGAGATGTGTGTGGCTGCTTTTCATGTCTTTTTCACAAAGCTATTTATGTTCACATTCTTCTAATATTTGATTTGAGAGAGAATGAAAACAAAGGTTCAAAATTGTATGAACAATACCTTCATAAATTGGTTGAGTGGTTAAAGTAGGCATTCGAGTTCCAAAATATTATGAGTTTAATATAGAGTGATCACGTGCTTAAAAATAATTTCTTACAAATTTTATTATCATCCTAATATTTAGAATTAGACGTTATGTCTTGTTGCAAAAAATTAAGATGGGTTAACTGGTTCAAACAGTTATGAATATTCAAAAATAAAATTGTATAAAGAAACACTTGGCTCACATGTCTATTTCTTATTGAACCTAAAGACAAACAACAATCATTAAAATAATTAAATACATTAAATTTAAGTAAGATTCTTTTTAATAACCATGTGGGCTTTAGTTGTTTTTTTTAAACATGAAATGTACTAATATTACTTCTAAGGTTCCATCTATAAATTCATTTGATTTGTTATCTACTTTTAACTAATGTTTATAAAATCTAAATAGAGTTTAAAAGGCATTTAAATTTTGTGTATAAAAAATTTCTTAAACTCTGAGTTTGGTGTCTAATACATTTTTTAACCTTTTAGTTTTACAATGTTCATTAAGTTTGAGAAAAAAATAAGGTGGCATTTATTAATTGAGAAAAGGGAAATAAAATGCCAATAATTAAGCCACTTTTCGACAGTCAATTTGGACCCACTGAAACTTAGAAGGTGAATCTTACCTAATTCTATTCCTCCTGTGACTCAAATTAATTGGTGGTTTGAATTTGACCTCTCTGGTTGTACAACTCAAAATAATAATAATAATGATAATAACTATAATTATTATTATTATTAATATATTAATATTAATATTATTATTGACCTCTCTGTTTTCTTCTTTTGCCACCATATTCTTTCTTTATTTGTTTATTTTCTATCACCATTCCGCCCAGCTGTAACTGTGTGATTTTCGCACGTGACATATTTTACAATGTCAATAATTTATATATTATGCTTGTGTTGAGTACAAATAGACAACAGGTAAAATATTTATTCTATTTGTAGAGATAAGTGTGTTTGGGCACCCATTTCATTAATAAAAGGTGAGTTATTATAAGAAACAGATTATTATAATACGATTACGATAAACGGTGTTTAGAAGTGGATTTTGTGATAAAAGTTATGCATTTTTTTAATATATTTTTTAAGAATTTATTTTTAAAAACTACCAATAATTAACAAAATATTTTATTAGACTTAAAAATAATTTTAGCCTAATGGATATATTGACTTTGTTTTTTTTTTTAACCAGTGGACTTTTTTCTTATTTGTTATATCTTGTATGTATAGTTATATATTAAAAAATAAATATATTTGTATAGTTCTAATTTGAAAATCTTGAATAAATATGACTTCTTTTATTTAAATAATGCATTTTATTTTTAAAAATAACTTATTTAATCAGTATACACGATGTTACGTAATGAAAATGATGAGATTCGAAAGTTACAAGATTAATTAATTAGTTTTTATTTATTAATAAATCAATTCATGGTTATATAACAAAATCTACCTAAATAATTTTTATCTAATTTAATATTTCTCATTAATATTTCAAACAACCACAAGTTAGTAATTTAAAAAAACAGTATACATATATTATTTAATGATAGTTATTAAAAATTTATTAATAAAATATTTATTGTAGTAAATCTCAATATTTAGATGAAAATATTTTGCACTTTGGTTTTGTTCAAGTAGTCTCGGGCATGAGCAGTGGGAATAGTGGAAGCTTTAGTTTTCATTTATATACGTCTTATAACTTGTTAAATTTGTGTGAATCTTAGTTTTGGTTTGTATTGTTGATGCATTTAGTTTTGGTTATTATGATTTGTTAAATTAGAAAACATTTTAGTTTTCCTTCTCGTGTAATCTTTCTTAATATAAAATGAAGGAAAACATTTTAATTTTAGTATGATTCAATAAATAAATAAATAACGTCTTCCGTCAGTGTTGAGTTTTTCGTTGACGGAGAACTTCACTATCCTAACGGGCCTACGCCAATGGAATCACCAACGAAGAATTTTCCGTCCACAAAGGCTATCATGTTGACCTACGGGGATACAAACTTTCGTCACCCTAGGCTGTATTTTTTGCACTCTAAGTTGCATTTTAATTTTGTTTAAATGGAATAACCGAGTGGTGTTTGAATAAAGGAGAATGATTATGTGGAAGACGAGAATTAAAGAGAGAATGATTAGAAGAAAAAACAATAACTCATTTTTAACCATTCCAAATAACCTATCATTTCAAAAGTATCATTTAAAATAACTACTTATTTCTAATTTCTCATGCAACCCCTCTACAAAAAATCACATCCAAACGAAAAAGTACCCGCAACTTCAATTTTGAATCACTCAAAATAACTCCACATTCCAATCACTTAAAATAATCACTCATGCAATTTTGCTCATCCAAACATCTACTAAAAGATAATGAGTTTAATTCATGATGATTGACTGACAATCTACTTAGGAATTATTTTTTCATAATTTTTTTTTGACAACCAAATATTATATGATCAAATGATCGTCGAGTAAAAATAGTGAAGGGCGGGTAAAGTTGTCCTAGATATTAAAAAAAATGGTGAAGAAGTTTGCATGAAGATTATTTTTGTTCTCTGTTTATTATATCTTCCTTTTACATGAAGATTTAAGTTTAAAACATAGGCAGTCAAATTATGATTAAAATTAAATAAAGTTGTAGCCACCAGGAAATAATGGCATACACAAAGTTTTACCTTGGAGGCTAAGAAAAGGGTTGTGTGAAATGCAAGAGATAATTGTTGTAAAGTATTTTTCACTTAAACCCTTTTTCATTTGTTTATTTATGATTATAGAAATTGATATCTCATTTGAGTTGCCTATCTATGGAAGTTCCAACACAAATGTTGACTACTATCTTTCTTTAATTTTTAAAGTTTTAGCCCTCATATAGTCTCTGACAAATAACATGCTATTGTCTCTCTTTCTTTTGTTGACTCCAAAAGACTGTCAATAGACCATGACTTTGGTGTAACATGCAGACATATAATTTAATGTATAATAATATCATTATGCTTTGTTTAAAATCAAATTGGTGAAGTGACATACCAAAGATCAATCTCTCATCCCCTAGCTAAGTTAATGTAAATTATATTGTACTGTAACTGATTTTCTTATAAGGAAGGTATTATACAATTAATCAGTCTTCAAAATCACCAAATCTTACTGTACTAAAAAGAAAAGAAAAAAAATCACCAAATCTTACTCTCAATCGTACATGAAATAACGCTGATCACAACCGTCCGAAACCGAATACTGAATCTAATTAGCATTTGAAACCCCAGATTCCATCATAAACTCGGAAGCAAATACTCCTGGCGATTGCACCAACAACACACACCCATAACGAAAGCTATTATCGATGAAATAACAAAAAGATTTTTTTTTTTTTTTAGTATAAACTGGGGAGGGAGAACCGCAAACCATACAGTACTACTGCTTTTAATTAAATAGAGTCAAATATCGATTTTTGGGATCAAACCTGTGACCAAGGTGTTAAACTAAATTTATCACTAAACAATGAAATCATCAGACTACCGTCTCTTTCGATAAATAATATAATTGAGTTTTAAAAATATGTGTACTAAATAGATAATAAAATAGTGAAAATTGATCTATATGTGAAACTTGTATGTATAAACTTAATTTTCAAAAACTAAAAAATAATTACATTCTCAACAATTTAAAGAGGGTTTGAGACAGAGAAATCATTTTTCCCTTAATCTATGTGGAAGGTTTGTCATCTATGATAACTCAAGCTCTAAAATCCAAGCAAATTGGCCAGACAGAGTCCTATTGTTTCACATTTATTTTTTTGCAAATGATAGTTGTGAGATATTCATGTTTGTCTCATGGTTAAAAAGATAAAGAGTTTTCAACATCTTTATAATATATATGTACTGCTGTCCTCACTATCAATTAATTTTGAACTGGGATCTCATATTATCTGATATGATATTAGAGCTTCATGTGGGTTAGGTGGTCCCCTAAATTCTGATGTGATGTGATTTGGATTTTACTTAAGCAAGTATAAACTTAAGTAGATATTTGATCCTAAAAGTTCAAATCCAAATCAAGCGGGTAAGCCAAAATAGGAATTAAATTTAGATCTAATCTAATATGGCCTTCTTAATATGATATTAACTTTAAGAAACCTTTTGGTTATTCTCATCTTGTCCTACATTGAAAAAGATGAATAATGCTAAATATCTTTATAAGAGATATGAGCTAGTCTCTCACTTCCAATTGATTTTGAAGTGCAATCCCATATCACCCAAAATTAGTTAAATCACCAATCAATTCTAAAAATTAAATTAATGGGTCAAAGTATAAGTCCCCAATCGAATTTAAAGTTAAAATTATGGTGCTCTGGTAATTTGAATTGTTTGGATATGACAAATGTTGATAATATTCTAAAGAAATACTTAAAATTACCAGCTCACTGCTCGAGATGCAAAAAAGAGATTTCAATTTTATCAAAGAGCAAGTGGAAAAAATGTTTTTCTCAATAGGAGGAAAGAAAATTTTGATAAAGGTTGTGGCTCAAGGAATTCCCACTTATGTAATATTTGCATTCAACTCGTATTTTTTTTCCAAAAAAAAAAAAAAAACTCGTAAAATCTTTTTTTCAGACTTAACTAGATCGATGGCAAGATTGTTATTATCTTATTATTTTTTTTTTTTATATCATAGTTTTTGTCTCCTTTATAAAACATTTGAATTCCTAATTAAATATAAAAAACAAAAACTTTTATTTTATATATATAGTTTTTGTTAAATGTGATTTAATTCTTCAAAAAAAAAAAAAAAGTACCGAGTAAATAACCAAAATAAAAAAATTTATTTGTGAAAATTTTATTTATAGACTTCATTTTTCAAAATTAAAAACTAGATAATTAATAAGACTACACTTTGTTCTCTATGATTTTATTTTGTATTTTTAAAAACGATGCTTGCTTCTTTTTTCTGGTCTATTTTCAAAGTAAAGATTAGGAATCATCTTGATTTTTGACATGTTTTTCATATTTTAGAAAACCCATTGAATTTTGGGTAAAATTAAAAAAAGGAAAAGTTTTCAATTTCTAACTTCCTTTGTTCTTAATATATGACTAGTTTTGAAAATTTCTTTAGACGTAGAAAATGAGATAATATGAATGACTGCCGGATTGAAATAATATTTATAAGTTTGATTTTTAGATGGTGGATTTCATTTCTTATAATAAATAATTATATTGACCCATGGAAAAATCAAAAGACAAAACTCTGAATTTTATTTTTTTAAAATCGGACTCTTTTCTTCTTTCTTTCATTTTTTGTGGCACCAAAAAGTGTCACATGTGTCTTAAGGGGAGCTCAAGTATTCCTCTTTTATTTGAAACAGTAGGTATAGTACCGAGAAATTCATGCTTCACATTTAGATCCTGCAGTATTAGCCATTTCAAATAAATGAATATTGATTATAAAGCATGTATAGAGATGTTAAATTACGATAAGGTAACCTACATTCAATGCAATTATAAGTAGAGAAAGATTTGGGTGCAGCCTAGGCTGCATCCCTACAAATGCAGTTGCTGGTGTGGCACTTTATCAGAATTAAAAAAAAAGAAAAAAAATCATGTAACCCAAAATGAGTTACATTTGGTGGGGGCTGCACCCAAATCATTCTCTTATAACTGTAAGTCAAAGTATTTACTCATTCAATTCTGTATTTTATTGATTCTTCCAACAAAAACCAAACTGAATAAAAAAAAAATCAATTTTTATATAAATGAGGTAAGTTGTTGGATCGGCTATGTTCAGTTCAATTTGGCCCATTTTTAGTTATTACTTTCCCCCTAACTTTGATGTTTTTTTTTTGCTGGCTTATCTCTTCTAATCAAGAAGATTGATTAAGAGGCATATATGACAGATGCATACTTCCTGACGAGCTTCTAGAGCTGATTTCTTTTCCTGTGATTCTCTTACGACTCCTATACTCTCCAGCAATATACTAATTAAGTAAACATATCAAAACTTTAATTCCCTCAACTTTGTTTCCATACTCACACTGATCCCCCAGTGAGCTCGAGTGTCGCCACAGCCGTGTTGATCGCATCAATGACATCCATTTTCCCCCGAGTCAAAGCTTCATCCATGGGAGTTCTCTCATGGCTATACACATACATATTTAATGTTCTGTAAAACTTAAAAACTAGTCACTTATTTTCATTTTGTTTGTTTTGGCTAATAACTCGAATGTTGGCTAAATGAAATCCATGGCAGAGAATTAAAGAAAAAAAATAAGGATATGTCTTACAAGATACATATTTAGTGTAATGGTGTATTCTTGGCTGCATAGATATAGTTCCCAAATCCTAACAAAATGCTTTGAAGTGGAAAGTTCATATAACCGAATAGGATGAAAATAAATTGCAAAGAAAAAGAAGTTACAGAGAGTGAACAGAGAAGAAGGAAGGCTATGAAAGTTTTGATAGTTCTTGGTTTTGGATCGAATTCTTCGATGGGTTTCAAAGAAAAAATGAAGTTAGAAGATGGAGAAATGGAAAGAAAGAAAATTGAGGTAGTTATTATTTTGAAGGTCAAATAAAATTTTCACTATTTTTTGTTTTTTGTTTGCAGTTAGTTGATGGTGACTGGATTATTTTCAAATTATGTCGAAGAATCTGTCAGATCACCACCCTGAATCAATCTGCCAAATCGCCCATGCAATTGCCTACCCCAATCTTAATAACCCCGGATAAATTAAATATGTTATTAATTTTTAGAATCCCATTGATAGTTACTATTAATTTTATAGGTTTCAAAATCCCATTCGTAAACAATTCACAAAATTGAAATTCAAGACCTAATTCAACACCAAATGTAAGATTATGAGAGTTACCAACACAAATTCCAGACGTTTATAAACTAAATGTGGATAAAGAAAACTTAAATATGTAGCTTTCAAGATAGGTAAAAAGTACTTGAATTCTGATTAGTAAGGATCCAAATATTACTCTTAAATTATTCAACAAAGTTTGACAATTCAATCACCTTTGATCATTGCAAGTTAAGTCTTAGTGAGATTAGCTCAATGGTAACAATTGACATACTAAATCTTTACATTCACATTTGTTATATTAAAAAATAAAATTAATTTTCAGTTTGAATTTAAATTTAAATTCTAATTAGATGTCTCCAATAACTAATAATTAATACATATTCTTTATAATATTATGATAATTTCTCAAAAGAGATTGGGGGAATATAGAGAAACTTTTTATTAAAATTATGAAAACAGAAAAAGGTTCTCCATACAAAAATAAAATCAAAAGAAATAGCAAACATGTAACAATAAGTTAAAAGGACAAAAAATAAAAAAAAAACACACTAAGCTAAGAAAGACTAGTCATGCCCCGCAAGAATATTGGGGAGAGAACCAAAATGCAAGGACTCTATAGGTTCAATACAAAAGTTTGTAAATTGTCTCTGGTATGGAATCAATGTTTTTATCCCATCGTTTTTCCTGATCATCCTCCTAGATTTCAACAAAAATAACTGTGTATTTATTTGAACCAATATATTTCCATCCTCTGATACTTTAATGAGGCGCAGTGCTGCATCCCGAGAGTTGAGATGGTGGACAAAATTCATTGGAACAATATAATCTCTAATCCAAGAATCTTTGTCTTGCATTCTCCACAATTGAATTTGAAATGTTGGCTTAGTACTACAAAAGATTGCATAAATGGTACCATTAAATGCCTGAAGCGTGGCTGTGTAGGTGAATCTGACGACACCATAGCCAAATCTCAAGACACCACAAACTTCAAAATTTTCAGTTTCAACATTAAGGGCATATATGAAGCACCCCCGTTTTTTTTTTTGCCTTCCTATCCAATAAATAACCCCATTCATATAAACACCATGACATATAAGATATATGGGGGAAGACATATAAATAGAGGTTCATTGATTACGGTTACTACCAAACCTTAAAATCTTCAACTCACCGGTAGACTTATGGACTTTGAACAATTTGTATTGCTTGGTTTTAGGGTTGAAACCAAATCCTTGAAAGTAGCCCCTATTAAATTCACAATGAACAGGAAAGAACTCACGAGTCATTGGATTAAATATGCCCCAACATATCTTGTTCTTAAAGTGTTTGTCTATAAATAAGAGGCCGTTGCAGTAATTGTAAATTTCAATAATAAACCTTACACCAGGGTCGACAATGGTGGAGGCAACAAACCTCAAGGTATCAATATCAAAACAATGAATTTTGGGATTGAGGAAACGAGTATGAGGTGGGGTGGAAATGGGTTTACAATCACATGTAGATAAAAAGACAGCGTTTGGAAGGTGTAGTTTAAAAA
>JBBMKA010000020.1:1609889-1624588 GCA_037833695.1 Sechiopsis laciniata | reverse complement strand
ATTATTAAATTTAAAAACATAAAAATACTTTTTAAGATCAATCAAGAACAATTGAGGTGAATAATTAAAATTCATAACCTTTCAATTATAGATACATAATTATTATTATTTACTTCAACCCTATTTTCAAAAAAAAAAAAAAAAAAAAAATTATATCAACTACTCTTAATCCCAATCCCTAAACAAGTAGTTGATTACTCCACTACTATTAACTTCAATCCCCAAACGAGTAGTTAATCACTTCATATTACCATTAACCACCTCATTCTCTTCCACTCCACCTTTATGTCCAAAGCCCAAACACACCCTAAGGGGGGAGAGATTCCTCCACCAAAAATCGAAGTCCTGATCCTGGCCAAAAAGTAAAAGAAAATACGATAGCTATCTGACCCGTAGTTGAGCTTAGCAAGAAGATCGATCACCCGATTGCTAACTCAGCCACATAAACGTAAACTAATGTCCCTAAGTAAAGGGACTAACAGTAAAATGTCAGCAATAATATTTGCTAAGTTTTGAATGATCTTGAAAAATACAAACAGTAGATTGCAAATTAGAGAACCTTTAAGCGAGAGTCCAATAATAATAGTATCTGAGATTGATATCTTTTGTAGGGCTGTGTACAGAGGGAGGGAAACAAAAACATTTTGATGATTGACAGGTCAAAACAGAAATGGTTATCATAGTGGTTTTTATTCTTCTGCAATATGATGGGACTAGTTTTTATGAATTAATCTTTCAATACAAGTTTGTTTTTCGGAGAAAAAATACTTGACCTTTGAATTACAATCCGAAAGTTTTCCAACCAAGCAAATCGAGAAAGAACTATGCTCAGATGAAGAACTAATTGTTGTGTATCTTATTAAGGGAATGTTCTCCCGAACAAGCAATGGCCGAGCGTGCTAGTCCGAAAGTCGTTGCGTGTTAGAAGTGACGATAAATCGGTGTTTGATAAAAAAAAAAAGTTTGATGAGTAGGTAAAGGATAAAAAAGTAGAAATATCTGAGGTCATTTTTACTTTTCTTAATTCCTTCATGACTATTAAAATTTTTTTGAAAATGATACAAATTTTTAGGAGAAAATATGTTCTTGTCTCCAAAAAATTCTCTCAAGTTTCTATAAATAATGACTCAAACTTTAAGAACATGAACGTCCAAGTTAAAATAAAATTTAGTTGCTTTCTATGACTAGGCTGGTGAAGTTAAAACTATTAGCAAACATATTCATACAATTGCTTGCTCTTATTGATTTTAAAGACATTAAAATACACAAATATTAAACCTGCCATTTAAGAACTTTGAAGCTTTCACTCAGTTGGCGTAGAGATCCTTCGGATACCATGCTCCGCCGCAGAAACATTGTCGACGTCTGGACTTGCACTTCCAACTATCGTGGGACGAGCTTTCTCTTTTGGTCATCATCTGCAAATGGAGCTCTGTTGCAAGACCACGGGTAACAATGGATCAACTGCATCTGGGACAACTAGCTTCGACGGAGCTTGCCAGAATCTGGGTTTTTTCGTTTTTCCACATCCCAAAACTTCGATGGGATTGTTGCAAGATTTATTCACATGAAAATAGCAGTCGTCTTCTGTCTTTAATATGAACGTATTTACCAAAGATACAAGTATTATTTTGGTATTAATTGTATTTATAAACTAATATGTGTTGGTATTATTTGGAAACGCGATCTTTGGTTGTCGAAAGAGTATTTGTGCTTTCAAAAAAAAAAAAAAAAAATTATTAATGCGTATTTATATTTCATAAACAACACTTATTATTATTTATATTATTAGATATAAGAAGGTTACATATAATAGTGTTCTTATTTCCATATAACACGGTTCTTACACGTATTTATCTTGAATACACAAACTATTCATCTTCACTTTTAACTGATTGTATAACAATCTGTCTAACAATGAAAATTAAGTTTGTGTATTTTGTTATAATACGGGTGTAATGAGCATTTATTATACTACAAGGTAGATATTATAATACAAATGATTGGTACTAATGAGTTTTTGATAAAATATATTAATTATAATAATGGATATTAAGAGGTAGCATATACGATTATTTATGATACTGAGGAATCAACACATTTAAAGTTAAATAACTAAAATATAAAGCATTTATGCAATGATTATTGTTATACAATTTAAATATTTTGATATGAGTCCAATAATATTGACATTTTTATTATAATAGTTAAAAAAAAGACATTTTTTTTTGTTTTTTCATAATAGTCAAAAATAGAAGTATTAGTTAGGAGTTGCAACTTATATCAATTTACGATGTAAATGGATCCACGCATTATATGTCATCTATGGCAAGGTCATGCATATCCGAGTTCGAATGCAGCTACACATGGTGCAACAGATGATTTTTGACGTCGACGATTGCTATAACCGATAGCTTCAAATGAGGTTTCACTATAGAGATTACCTTAATTGGAAGCTTGCGTCTCTGATCATTTTCTTCTATTTCACACTACATACAATTTTATTGCATTATATCTTTAATTTAAGGAAATAATGATGAATACAATATACTATTTATTCCTTTATTTGTTAATTACATAAATTTTATCGTCAATATTTCTTTATTTAACGAAATATTATGTTTAATTTTATTTTTTTCCAAGTTATATTTATGGAAATTTAAAACAAAGGTACTCCTACTCACTCATATTCCCCTCAAAAAAAAAAAAAAGTCAATTATTATTAGGTGGTAGGTGAAGGGTTTCATATTATTATAATTAATCATTTATTTATTTTTTTAAGGAAAAAAAAGTATGGTTGTTGAATAAAGTGGTGGCATTAAAGCAAAGACCAAAAGTAGCCGTTGCAAATTCAAAAGGCAACCTAATTGGAATCTTCGTCGTCTTCATAACGTTCACTTAAATTTTTGAATATTTACCCTTCGAATCACGATACTAATTCTTCATCTCTCTCAATTGATACTTCGTTGGTGGAGAAATTTCTTGGATCGTTCTCGATTTCTTCTTCGTATTCTCTGTAATTTGGATCAGAGAAAATGTCGGCCATCAATCGATATACCGACAACACGACGCAGCCTAATCCCATGGTTTCTCCAGCCAAGAAATCCATTTCGCAGACCAAAACTGCGGACTCTCAGTCTGTTGTCAAACGGTATAAGCGGTTCTGTATCTTTTGTATTTGATTCGAATCGATCGCGTTTCTTTTTGTTTGCTTTCTTGTGATTTTGATTCATTATTGAATTTTATGCTGGATGAGGTTGTTTTAGGGTTCTTGATTTAGTTTGAATTGATTCAAATGGGCTGGTTTGTGGTCTTTCCTAATGACCTTTTTAGGGTTTTTAGGGCTAATTTAAGCGTCTCTAGATTATTTTCGCTTCCTTTTGCAGCATGTCCATATGAGATCGATGCTGAAAGTTAAACCTAGTTCTGTGTTTTTTCTATAAAGAAATTAGTGAAGAACTAATCTGACTGATGACTCTGTCTGTATCCAACATAACTAACGATCTAACTTCAAATTTTGTTATGTTGTTCTGATAACAGGTTGCAGTCTGAATTAATGGCTCTAATGGTAAGACTCCATACATTTTTTTTTCTCATCAGCTATTATTTTGGACTGTTAAATGAAGTATTTGGTACCTGAGGGGCGGCCCACTTGGTCGAAGGCTCCCCTTGAAGTCCTGGTTTCGAAACCTGCTTGCGACATTAATTTGCAGACACCCTCAATGTTTTCATTCCTCCAATGTATCTCAATGCCACAACTTAGGGATGTATTTGGTGATGGGATTCTTAAGTTTGCTAAAAGACTGTTATGGCTGAATGTCTATGAAATTGCAGATGAGCGGAGATTCTGGGATCTCAGCCTTTCCGGAGGAAGATAACATCTTGTGCTGGAAAGGGACAATAACCGGAAGTAAAGAAACAGTGTTCGAAGGAACAGAATACAGGCTATCCTTTTCATTCCCTAACGATTACCCTTTTAAGCCACCAAAGGTCAAGTTCGAGAATGGCTGCTTCCACCCAAATGTTGATGTTTATGGCAATATTTGCTTGGACATACTTCAGGTAATTATTCAGCTATGCCAAAATCTTCTATATTTGAATTGCCGAACGCTCTGATTTGTGGATCATGGGTTTTTTTTTAAAGAAAAAGATACTAATATATTTATAAACTGCGAGGAGCAGAGAAGATTATAGGAAAAAATTGCCATTTTAGAATAATTCTTGAAAATTTGGAGGGGGCGTCTTGAAAACATGATCAGCAGCAAAAGTTCGACCATTCTGCACCTAAATCTTAATGTTCTTAATTTGTGGATCGTGGGGTTGGGGCCTATAAGTCGAATAATGAAATCTTAAAATACTAAGAGATTATTGGTTCAATCTATATCTTACATAGTAATTAATCTCTTACGAATTATTTGACAATCAAATGTAGTAAGATTAGGTAGATTGTAAAATCAATCGAAGTGCAAGTAAGTTACAAATATATGAAAACAGCCAAAAGTGAGTAAAATGTTACATCTTTTGCAGGATAAATGGTCATCAGCATATGATGTGAGAACAATACTTCTATCCATACAGAGTTTGCTTGGAGGTAACTCTAAAAACACCATATACTTCCTTTCCTTGACTTGGATGTGGTTTATTTCAATCTGGATCCTCCTAATTTGGAATAGAATATAGAATTTGCAATGAATTTTTGCCATTTTATTTGCAGAACCAAACATAAGTTCACCTTTAAACGCCCAAGCAGCCCAATTGTGGAATAATCAAGAAGGTGGGTTTTGGTTATAACACAATTTTTCTTTCCCTTCGAGTTGCCATGCCATGGGAAGGAGGGGCTAACTCTTGTTTTTCTGTGTGTTGCTTGTTGCATTGCAGAATATCGAAAAATGGTGGAGAAATTGTACAAACCTTCAACACCACCAGCTTAGCTTGTCATGAGAAGAAACTAAGATTGTCTCTCACTCTTTTTGTTCTAGAGAGGAGACTCCCAAATAATTTTTTTCCCCTTTCTTTTAGTGTGCTTTTCATTTCTTTTATATTTCCCTGGATGTTACAGAAATTAGAGATATATGTTGTTTCTTTTATGTGTGGAAATTTTAAGTAATAAGCTATTTTTGTTCTCATTTCAAAGTTCTTCACTTCTTCTATCACATCCTGCCATGCTCTTTTTAGAGAGTTCTTGAAATGGAAATAATGCTAAGAATTCATGTACTCAAATAGAGCATAATGCATTTTATTTTCTCCAATTGTGTGGCGTTTTTGAAGGACTCTATCTGGTAAATCTATCAACTTCTCAATTTCATCTACCAAAACTGTCACAACTTAATGTAGAAAGTGAGATGGCGGAATAAAATCTGTCACAACTTCTCAATTTCATCCAATCAATCCTATATATATAAAAGGTGATTGTTGATGAGAAGCAAAAAAAGTAAATAGTTTTACAAATATCCAATCAATCCATTTGTCAATTGTGTATTTATTGTCCATAGGATCATTGTCTGCGGTTTAATGTCTCCCTTAATGTGTAACGTTGCTATTACACAACACTTGGAGTGTTACAATGTATGTTTATAGTCAACCACTTTATTATGTTCGTGTTTGAATTTGCTTGACACGGGATTTTCTAAATCATTATCTATAAAAAAAAAGTAGTTGAATGTCCTATTATAAGGAACTGGTGGTGGTGTGTTGCCCATCCTTTTGTTAGGTTCGAGACCGCTCTTTCTCAAGGATCTTTCCTCCCAAGAAATTATTGAATGTAACCGCTGTGAATAACTTACTCTTTAGAGTTTTTTTTTTTTTTTTAGAAGAACTACTCTTTAGAGTTGACTTCAACTTCTCCCATACATCCAACGATATGAAATTATCATTCGCAATTCCAATCGTTTTGTATTTGGGATAAGAAGGATGAAAATAATGACCGAGAGAATAATTTTTTTTTTTTATATTCATGACTGTTTAGGAAGTTGCGTGCACCACGATTAATATCAACAGGACATACCACCTTAATTTTCAATGTTTGGATGTCAAAAAAAATTATAAAAAATTAATTTCTAAATAGATAACTACATACCTTAGCATTCCGAGACTCTCTTGTCTATGAGAGCACTCCATTATGGTAAATTCTCCTATTTATATTTGGGGTCTGTGCAGTTGTTTGGTTATCTCGTGAGTGGGTTTGTAATCATTTGCGAGTTTTAAGTTATAATGTTTCGTTGTTTAAAAAAATGAATCACAAATGGAGTACTTTCTTTGTTGACTCGTTCAAAATTAAATGACGTGGCAGAGAAACAACGGTGATTTTGTTGACTCGTTGGCAAGACGTTAGTGATGCCACGTCAGTAGCATGGATAAACTGATAATGGGATTAAGGAGGGAGGATTTGTTCTGCACCGAACTCACTGGTGCGGAGAAGAGCTGCAAACAATGGCCATGACGGGAGCTTTCTTCCGTTCGAAAACCTTTTCTCCGATGGCCATGGCGGCCATGGCCAACGCTGACACTGAGCTGCTTCCGCTTCAACTGCCTCAGAATGTTCGCAATTCTAGGGTTTTGGTACTCGGAGGCACCGGTCGAGTCGGAGCCTCAACCGCCGTTGCTCTCTCCAACTTCTGTCCCGACCTTAAAATCGTCATTGGCGGTCGCAACAGGTAATTCATTTGGTTTCACTTCATGTTTGACTTTGAATTACTTCGCCTCGTTTCTCTATTTCCATGTCAATCCCTAGAAGTTGGTTTATCCGGTATAAACCTAAATTGTTGTTCACTTATTGTTAATCCATGACACTCCCAGCTTTTACTGAGTTGAATTTCAGAATGATTAAGCTGCAACTTGTGACAGGGAAAGAGGTGAAGCTATGGTTGCGACACTTGGGAGGAACTCTCGGTTTGTTGAAGTCGATGCTGAGAATATAGACTCCTTGCAGTCTGCTTTGAGAGGTATAATACTGTTTCGACTTATTAATTTCTGATTTCAACATTTGTCTTTGATTCTGTTTCTTTTCCAATTTCCATTTCGTCTGTAATACGAGGCTCCTACCCTTACCCTGTGGCTGTGGGTTTTCTATCTTTTTGAATTGATGAAGATTTTAATTTAGAACTTAAGCAGTCGAATTAATAGTGCTATCCTTTTTCTTTCTTTATTATCATTATTAATATAAACTTTCTCTAATTTGAGTTGCCTATTTATGGATGTTCCAACACACATGTACACTCCTGCACCTGTTGACGGCTTTATTTTTTATTGTTTACACTGCACTTTTATTGCCTTTTATTATTTTGAGTTTTAGCTCTGACTAACTTTTCTTAAAAAAAAAAACAATCTGACAAATAACATGGTATTGTCACTAAATGTTGTGTATGTTTAATTTCACGGTTTTTTTTGTTGACTCATAAAAATGTCAAGCTCAAGCGACAAGAACTTTGGTGGTTCTGATGTGCCTTTGACCTTGGTGTAAAATGTAGATGTAATTTAATATTTACAAAATGGTTTATTTATAATAAGATTGGTGAAATGACATACAAGGATCAATTCCTCTTCCCCATTTCTTATTTTTTATTTTCTTACCATGTAATTTTATTGTAGTAACTGAGTTTTCTGTGGTCTAAGAATACTAAAGTGAAGGTATTATACATATTTGCCCCCTTTTGTTTAGTTGCAGTTATCTTGATATATGATCCGTGATATGTTTATTTGGATCAAAACACGTGACCCTAAACCAAGGGCACTTAAATCTCTAACATTTTTGCCATCAAGGGCAATTAACTAAAATCTGTAGCTGTCACTACAGATGTGGATCTTGTAGTTCATACGGCTGGGCCTTTCCAACTGACAAAGAAGTGCACTGTACTTGAAGCTTCCATAAATACCAAGGAAAGGGCTGCATTTGCATTTAAAAACTTGTTTTTATGACCATATATTGACTAAGTTCTTTGTCCATCTGCAGACAGCCTATGTTGATGTTTGTGATGATACAAACTATTCACAGAATGCAAAAGCTTTCAAGAACAAAGCAATAGAGGCAAATATTTCAGCTATTACAACTGCTGGCATTTATCCTGGAGTCAGCAATGGTACACAATATACGTGCGCTTTTCCTATGTGGATAGTTCTTATTATGTAATGGTGTTAAATATCTTTGATTGAATGCACCGTTCGACCAATTCATAGGCCTGAACATAAAGTAACATAGTTATTGTGTAATAAACTAATGTGAGTGGTTATCAGCCGTAGTTGAAGTTTAGCTTTTAATGGGCAGTAAAAGCAACATATTCAAGTCAATTTCGTCTAACTGATAGTCTTTTCTGTTTCATCGAGCCAGTAATGGCAGCAGAGCTTGTACGTGCTGCAAGAGAAGAAAGCAAGGGTGAGCCCGAGAGGCTAAGGTGAAGTCCCTAATAATCATACAACGAGTCAGTAAACCTCACGACTCATAAAACATACTTTTCCCCATCATTTATAATTCAATCTTGTATTGAGGTGGTAAATAAGCCCCCTATGCCAACTGCAGAATAACAATTTATAATCGTAGTGTTCATTTGGTATCATTTTTCATAGACCTATCGATTTTCTTTGAGGAACTTCTGACAATGGAAGATAATCAGGATCAAAAGATTTTATTTTTTAATGCCTTCATATGTTTTATACTCATCATAACCTTCAGTTAAACTAAAAGGTTTGAGGTCGTTAATATAACTAAATTTATTGATATGGTGCTCTTTCTTCAGCAACTAAGTGAGAGTTCTTGTCTCAGATTCTACTACTACACAGCAGGCACTGGTGGTGCTGGTCCAACTATATTAGCTACTAGTTTCTTGCTGTTGGGAGAGGATGTGGTCGCCTATAATAAAGGTTAGTGTCAACTGAAACTTGTGTGTTTGTTGATGTAATATGTTGATTCTGAATCGTATTCTAGGTGGCAACTGATACACCACACATGACCTTCGAAACAGGGGAAAAGCTCAAACTAAGACCTTATAGTGGAATGCTCAACATTGACTTCGGAAAAGGAATTGGGAAGAGAGATGTATTTCTGCTGTAAGTTTATTCTATGTAGGCATGGATATTATTAATAGCCTTCCATTTCTTTTATCAACTTTAAGGGTTGGAGTTTTTGTTTGCTCTTTTGGTGATATAATACTTGCAATTGACGGCACTTTGTGGGTCAAATTGACTTCCTTGATTAAAATTATGTTCATTTCAGTAATTTGCCAGAGGTAAGAACTGCACATGAGATCCTGGGAGTGCCGACAGTCAGTGCTCGGTTTGGAACTGCTCCATTTTTTTGGAATTGGGGAATGTTAGCCTTGACAAATCTTCTTCCTATGGTACGAGCTAGTGATCTACTTTAATCATTAACTTCTGAAATCAACTCTTGCAATTTTTTCGAAGGTTAACCCCAAAGAAATTATTTCTTTTGATCGTATAATGGCCTCTGGCGAGGCTCTAACTAACTCTTCTTAACTTGGTGTGCATTAAATTGTTATTTTATGTATACAACACTGATTTTGAAGAAGCCTCTTACTCTGCCTTACAGTTGCACACCATCGTGCGAGAATGTGGAAAATTTTCAATATAAAATTATCAAGAACCAAAACACAAACAAACATCACGTACAATGAACAAGGACTCCTATATCAATCGAAGATTGACTAACTCATGCAGGAATATTTTAGAGATAGAAGCAAAGTTCAAAAGTTGGTTCAATTGTTTGATCCTTTTGTTCGAGCGCTTGATGGCTTTGCTGGAGAGCGTGTATCCATGAGGGTGAGAACCAATTTCTTTTCATATATATATATATATGGTATATCAATTTCTAGGCAAAACTAACCGAGGTTAGTTCAACGGATATGATGTCTGAACTGATAATCAAGAGGTTATGGGTTCAAATTCCCCACTCAAATTATAAAAAAAAAGCTCTAGTGGAAGAAGTTTTAACTTGCTATTTTTGTGAAGTAGGTTGATTTGGATTGTTCGAATGGGCGAAACACAGTGGGTATTTTCAGTCATCGGAGGCTCTCTCAGTAAGTTTTTATTTTTATATTTTTAATGAGGCGTCCAAGTAAGGTCTCCCACTCATTTACATATACCATTGTCTTGATAGGGAGGGTTTTTGTACTTCTTTCGTATATCCTTTAAAAAAAAGGTATCCACTTTCAATTCCCAGTTTTCTCTAAGCAAGATTTTGTATTGGACCTCTTCCAGATCAGTGGGAAATTCGACAGCTGCATTTGCTCTTGCTGTTCTTGAGGGAAGCACACAGCCTGGAGTTTGGTTTCCTGAAGAGGTATATATATTCAGTATCTGAAATCTATTTGTAATTGATTGTAAATTTAATCACATCCCCATATAGCCCGAAGGATTAGCAGTTGAAGCCAGGGAAGTTCTTCTAAGACGCGCTGCCCAAGGGACAATCGATTTTGTGATGAACAAGTAAGATGATCTAGTCGATTCTTGTAACTATTTATATTCTGATTAGTACTTTGGCTTGCTTTCATCATAATCACCATTTTTTATCTCAACAGGCCTCCATGGATGGTTGAAACAGAACCCAAAGAACTTGGCTTAGGAATATATGTCTGAAAACAACTTCTCTTACCTTTTTCAGTTACAATTTATGGAAGCATACTGCTATAGTCTTTTGAATGCATTTGATTTTTTATTTTCTTTTAGTTTATATCATAGATGATATAGCAATTACAAATGCACAAGTTCTTCGATTTCTAATTTCAAAATAATTCTCTTCGGGGATATATCTCTTATGTCCCTAAACATTGCCTAACATGCTTGCAATGTTTTCTTGTTTCATTTTTGGGAAATTATTTTACATTGGAGTGTAGCACAAATTGTTGATTGACACTCCTCTTTACTATCATGAGTTGACTTAATGGTCACAAAGAGAAACTAAAAAGTTATAGATTCAATCCATGATACTCACTTACTTAAGAATTAATTTCATAGAATTTTTTTGTCATCTAATGTTGTAGAATTGTGTGATTTGTCTCTAAACACTCATGGATATAAAAAGAAAGTGTCATGTATGGTGATAATCTCCTCAAAATGCACTTCGGTTTCCTTTCCAATCTTAATCGAGGTGGCCAAACAACCTCGATCGTTGTCTGTCTCTAATTTTGAGAAAGTAAATTGAAATTATCTTGATCATTGTTGGCCAACGTTTTTTTCTCAACCAGATGGCGTTTGTTTTTATTGAGCCTCTTAATATCGATAGTTTCTGGAGTCGCTTTAGAGGAGCCGATCTTTGACGGGCTATCGTCAACAGAGCAAAGTTCAACTTTGAGACGACAACCTCTTATTCGCTGCAATAAAAGCTCCTCTTGTCCCTTGCTGATGCCTTGGCTTTGAATGCCCTCGCAAACGATGTGTCATCCATCACCACCAACTCAGTTTGAATATTACAAGCTGCCAATGATTCAAGAAATAAAAATGAAATACTAAGATGCCTCCCGCGAAGCAAAACAAAATGAAATTCTGAAGCGTAAATGATATTTATATGAAATGTTAAATGTAAACGATTTTAAATTATGTGAAATGTTAAATTTTGAAGTTGAAATTCTCAAGCGTAAACGAAATGTTAATGTTTTCTTGACATCACATTTTTTTTTCTATTAGGTGTTCTTTATTACACATGACTTTTTATTTATTTATTTATAATTTTTTTATGATTGCCATTCTTTACATGACTTTTTTCTATCGGCTTCTTTACGTAACTTGATAAAAGGTAGTATATTTGTATATTTTTTGTAAGGTTTTTATTTATGTCTATCTATAAATCTTTTTCGAAGTTACTTAAAATCTTCAACCTATTTTTGTGCAGTATACACTCACTTGAGTGGATATTCATTTGTATAAAAGAAATTTGGGAAGATCAGTAAAATCTATAAAATAATTACAAATGTGGTAAAAACAATTTAACAATTATAGTATTGATATTTATGAATATTTATGATATGTATTTTTTCACCTATGTCCCATTTTGTTTTTCGATTATAGTTAGCCTCATCTTTACCAAACACATGTCAACTATTTCTTATTTTTCTTTGTTAGCATTTGAATGCAATTTTCATCAACTTTTTATAAACTAGTTTTTATAGGAAAACTCATCTGAAAAAAAAATAAAAAATAAAAGTAAGGTTGATTCATTAAAACAAAATGTTATGGCCGCACCTGGCTTGGATAAAATATGCTCGTGCCAAACTCTGAGAAAAAATACTTCGGTTCCCTTTCCAATCCTAATCGAGGGGGCCAAGAAACTTCGATTGATGTATCTCTAATTTGAAAAAGCAAATTGAAATTATCTTGATCATTAGTTTCAAGACTTTTTTCAACCAGTTTGCAATTGTTTTCACTGAGCCTCCTAACATCCATATTTTCTGCCGTCATATTAGAGGAGCCGATCTCCAATGGATTACTGTCAATAAGCAAAATTTAACTTTGAGATGACAACCTCTCAATCGCTGCCAATAAAAGCATCTCTCATCCCTCGTTGATGCCTTGACTTTCAACGCCGTCGCAAACGCTCTCATCCATCACCTCCAACTCAATTTGGACAATAGAAGTCGTCGTTGATTCAAGAAAGAAAAATGAAATATAGAGATTCCTCAAGCACAACCAAACAGAAGTGAAATTCGGAAGAGTAAACGATATTTACATGAAATGTTAAAATGTAAACGATTTGAAATTATGTAAACTGTGAAATTTCGAAATTGAAATTCTAAGTGTATTACTTTTTTTTATAAATTGATAAAAGATGGTATATATGTATATTTTTTTGTAAGGTTTTTTATGTCTATGTATATATTTTTTCGAAGTTATTTAAAATCTTTCACCTATTTAAAAAAAAATAAAATAAAAGAAAGTTGGGAGGATTAGTTAAATCTATTAAATAATTATAAATATGGTAAAAAAAAAAAAAAGCAATTATAGTCATTGATATTTATGAATATTTAAGATATGCTATTTTGTCATCTATGTCCCATTTTATTTTTCAATTATAGTTAGTCTCATTTCAACATACAAACTTTTTTTTTTTTTTTTTTTACTCTATTCCGTGCAATCTCATCCTTATCTTTCTTGTTCCAAAATATAAAAAATCGTTTATGAGACTGTGTAATGAATTTGAACCAGGAATTATGAATCATAAACATTTTTTTACAAAAGCATTCATAAAAGAAACACGGTTAATTGTCTTTAATTGTTCTAAAAAATTATAAAAACATTGTTAGCATTTGACTGCAATTTTCGTAAACTATTTTTTATGGGAAAATTCAGTTGAAAATAAAAAAGAATCTAAAAGTAAGAGGTTAATTCATTAAAACAAATGGTTATGGCCTCGCCAGGCCTGGATAAAATATCCTGGTGTCAAACTCTAAGAAGAACACTTCGGTTCTCTTTCCAATCCTAATCGAGGTGGCCAAGAAACTTTGATTGATATTATCTCTAATTTGAGAAAGCAAATTAAAATTATCTTGATCATTAGTGGCCAATGCTTTTTTCACAACCAATTTGCATTTGTTTTTATTGAGCCCTCTAACATCGATATTTTCTGTCGTCGTTTTAGAGGATCTCCAACGGAATACTGTCAACAGAGCAAAGTTTAACTTTGAGACGACAACCTCTCAATCGCTACCAATTAAACCTTTCTCTCATCCATCGTTGATGCCTCGACTTTCAATGCCGTCGCAAACGACCCCTCATCCATCACCTTCAACTCAAATTTTGACATTAGAAGCCGCCATTGATTCAAGAAAGAAAAATAAAATACAGAGACGCCTTAAGCGGAGCCAAACAGAAATGAAATTTTGAAGCGTAAACGATATTTACATGAAATGTTAAAATGTAAACGATTTGAAATTATGTGAAATGTTAAATTTCGAAATTGAAATTCTCAAGTGTAAAGGAAATGTTAATTCTTTCTTTACATGACATTTTATTTTTCTATTAGGCGTTGGGACGAAACTGACACACCACAATTAAGAAATAATAATTAAAGAGTATGGTGACGTGGACTGTTCAAGATTTCTTCGAAGCGAACTTCCCACTCAGTTTAGCGAAGTGTATGTGTGGGATTCCCCAAAGCCGCGCAAGTATACGCGGTCAATGTTGTAGCAAGTTTTAATCTAAGAATAGGCCATTCTCCAGAGGGATTTTTATGATGTTTTTTATTCGTTTTCATGCAAGAGTCAGGTGTAACAAATTGGTTGATAAGGTGAGTAAGTAGATAATCTAAGTGAAAGAAAAAACTAAAGAACAATATGAGACTAAGTATCGAAAAGGTTTAGGGTTTTCAGAGGCTTCGCTTAAGAAACGTGGTTAGCGAGGACGAACAACCGATAGGTTTCTTTTGGCTCTTTCGAGCTCCTAGTTTGGTTCTCTCAAATTTAAACTCTAAATAAGCAACTCCAGTATTAGGCGAACCTTATCTCTAAGTGTTCTTTGATGTAAGGACCCGACCCGAAAAGTGGTCCTAAACCTAGTCCTTACTCAGCATGCATGAAATTAAGAACCGTTTAAATAGATAAAAACCAAAACATGCCATTGCAATAATTTCAAACATTCCATAAAGCAAAATAAGTGTACTGGCCAGAATTTAAAATAACATTCTAAATCAGTTTCCAAAACATAAAGTATAGAGTCTCCTATGGACTACAAGCCCAACTACATGCTGAATCAATAGAAAA
>JBBMKA010000020.1:1589509-1603110 GCA_037833695.1 Sechiopsis laciniata | reverse complement strand
AATGTGTGTATAAGTTTTGACAGCTTGGTGCCCAGCATGGAAACAAAAAGAAAAGCTTACCTTTAAATATTCTTCATCGAGGGCTATAGCAAGACTACAATCAGCAATAGCGTCAATAACTTGACCCTGAGATTTGTATGCGGCAGCCCGATTGCAGAAACAAACAGCTGTGAAAGGACGCGACTCAACATTGCATGACAAAGCAGCTGCATAGTGTTCAACGGCTTCTGAGTACCTCCCTGCCTGAAATGCTTCATTCCCAGCAGCCTGCACTCATTAAAGAGGAATAAGGTAAGGGGATAAGGTGTCCTTCCTACTAAAATGAAATTGAAGATTTACATAAATAATCAATGTAAATATGTCAGTAAAAGATATTAAACCAATTTGAAGTCAGCTCCATAACGTTTGAGAATGCATTAAACAGGCAAATAAAGCAAGAAAAATAGATTATGATGTCTACAAAACCTTAATAACTCCATAAAATCAAGATGTTCTCTGTTGGGTTGCATAAAAGTTCAAATCAAAATAATAATTGCGAGTTTAAATATACAATTGGCATTGTCATATTCATGAAGAGTTGAAATTTAAATAGTAGATGGCCCCTCCAAAAAATTGACGGATCCCACACGTTGAAATGAACGGCATTACAAATGATAAATGAAAATGATCAAGTTATGGCTGATAGAACCTCAAAGCAGACAGATATTTGAAATGGTAAAGCTAATATATAAAGCACCTTGTGACGTAGAAGCTCCCTCATAGTAATGGCTAGTGGTATTGAAGATTCCAAGAACTTTCTTCCATTCCTGGAAACTAAAATTGTCAAACTGGGAAAGCCCCATAATTCCACGTTCTGAAAATGAAAACATTACTTTTCTACTCTAGTTTATCTTCTTTGCAATTTATTTCTTTATCAAAGAAAAACATGTTTCTTCTTCAAAAATGCTAGGAAGCATAATAAATTACCCAATCACTGTAGACACTTTCTTCTCTTGCATTTCTAAAGAAGCCAGACCCTCTTCAAGTTTTCCCAGAAGGAAGTAAGACCTGAGAGTCAAGCGGCATCGCCATATCCTAAAGTACAACTTCGACATTTCAGTAACATCTGGGTTAGAGGTCTGACTGACAGTATCTTTTGTTGGAGAATTTTTTTCAGCTGTATCTACAGTCTGCTCACAAAACTGAATTGCCTCCTCATATCTACGAAGCTGCATTTTTTTTTTAATAATGATAAAAAAATAGAAACCATTCAGTCATGATGCATGAAGATTAGAGTCTCTCAGATGAAAATGAAAAAAAAAACGATAACATTAGAAAAGTGCAACAAACCATGAAAAGAGCCTCTGCTTTCATTTCAAGTAACTTTTCAGAGCATGAGCTTATAACCAAAGCCTCTGAAATTAATTCCAGAACACTTTGCATATCATTGGATGTGCTTTTTAGCCGAAGTTCAGCTAAATGTTTCAAGCATTCAGACGCTTTCTGCAAGTAAGTAGAAAATGTAAGAACTGGACACAGAAATCTTAGGTCACACCTATTAAAAGTTAAAGATCAACTGAACCTAAAACCTAACTTCAATTTTGGAAAACCCCACATATGCATTCCTTACAAATTTGGTCACTATCATAAAAAAACAATTCTTGCAAAATTGAGGAGGTTCAATAATGGTCTAGTTACCACATTGACATGTGGTTCATGATATAACAAGAAAACTTGGGGCGACAGTAAGAAGTGAAGTGATGTATTACTTTATCCAAGTAATATTCTAGAACTCTAATGTTCTAACTTCTAGATGGATGAAGGAAAAACTAACGAGTAAGCCAACCGAACCATGAAACCAATATTTGCTAGCCAAAGAGAAGTTGACATAAAAATATAAACACCAATGAACCCAATAGTTTAAACTCTTGGATTGATGGGTGTTCAAACTTTATAATGTGCTTTCCTCCCAACAAACATTGATAACCAATGGTAAGGCCTTGTGTAAATTTTCAAGCCTACAGATGAGTGTTTTAGAATTGATATAAGATTTAATGGTTGTAATCCAACAACTTAAGCTCTTATCGATTGGTGATATAACAAAAATATTCACTACATTTATTATTATTGCACAAATTAAACTTTTGTAAGAGACGTTAATATACACGTCAAAGGAAACAAAAAACTAAAAGTTATCACATCTTAGAAAGAAAATCGGTTACCTGAGCATTTTGCAAACCATCAGAGGCTTCAACTACAATTTTCCGGTCCACGATATCATTTCCAGGCTGCAAGCATCTCTTGAAATATTGAGCCGCATTCTCAATTTCCCCAAGGGCAAGGTAACAACTAATTTATAATATAGTACTTCAGTGATATGACCATAATTTTCAAAATCAACCTCAACTCATAGTTCACATACATGTCTAAAAACATTTATTTGTAGAAATATATATTATATACATATATAAATATAAACAAATACACACACATATATTCTCCATAAAAATTATGTATGGCAAAGAACCTGATATCATACAAGGTTTTCATTTTTACAAAAGAATTGCTTGCAAATCGTTTATGGTACAACGAAACATATGATGGTAGGTGAAATAAAATTATTGTTTTATATGCCTATATGTTTTCTGTTGGTCTATTAGTTTTTCATCTATTAGTGAGTGGGTTTAGCTTTGTATGTCCACCATAAACTCAAATTCTTTAAAAGGTTATGAATTAAACGTAAAATCATAAATGCTACCAACTTAGAAGATTATCCTTCAACTTTACCGACACTAAATATTATAAGGTTAGGCAATTTACTTATCTTTGGGATAAGATGAGATGTGTCAGTGTCATGCCACCAACTTAGGAAATTAAATGTCCTAAGTTTTTTTACGTTAAATATTATAAGGTCAAACAATTTACTTGTCTATGGGATAAGATAAGGTATGCATAACTTGTCTTAAACATCCCATCCCAATCATCCCATTAAAGAATAAAGACTATCATATTTAAATTGACTACAATTTATTTTAAAGGAAACAAAAAAATTTCATTGATAAGTAAAAGGTTAAAATGATACCTACTCAAACAAGTGATAAGATTGAAGAAAGAAGGAGATTAGGGTGGGAAGAGGTTGATTTTAGAATAAATTGATATTTACAGGCCTGATACCAAAGAAATAATGAAAAGTCTCAACATGAAGATAGAAACTCGATGGTGGGTGTCAACGAAGGCTTGCGTGTCAATGTTGAACTAGAGGCTTATGTGTCGATGTTGGTGGAAGAACGTTGGAGAAGGAAGGAGTCCAGATGATGGTTGTTGCTTGTTGCGGGTCATTGGAGGATAGCTTCACATTCGCTAATGAATAACCTTTTTTCACGTTAATGCTGATAGTGATGTCGAAAACGCGAAAGCTACAAGATCGATGCCGCCGGAGGAGGAAGAAACACAAGGGATGTCGAAAACGCGAAAGCTTGCAACTCTATTGAAACCAAGAGATGTGACGCCAAAAGAGAAGATTGTGTCAGAGGAGGGATGCTAAGAAACGCACAAAACAGAGTTTGGGTTGAGACAGATGGAAGTTGAGTTGAGCAGTGTTGTCATAACGGTGTGCAATTCGAGAAGAGTGTGATTGCATCAACGAGAAACACCGTTGGAGAGACAATGTTGGAGGAATCGCGAGCTTGGGAAAGGAAATAAGCCGATGGAGGGGAGACGCATTGGGGAATGGGTTTTATTGAAGGAGGATACAAACTCGTGACGAAAAATACGACAATGCAAAGAAGTGGAGAAGGACCCCCGAGTGTCTACATCAAGAAAAAGTGTGACTTCCGGGAGGGAAAGAATTGTGCGCTAGTGATGGTAATGTCGAAAGATGTGTCACCATGCCGAAGGCGGGAGAACAGTCATCATGGTGAAAAAGAAGAGAAGTCAAGACACTGATGGAAAGTATCTTTTCCTCCTCCTTGACACTACAGAAGGAAGAAGGATGAGCGGCTAGGGTAGAGAAAATTATAGAGGGTTTTTTTCGATTGAGAGGGTTTATTTTTGCTCTTAATTAAGGTATAAACCGACTACTATCAATATTGGTCTATATAAATCTTATGGTAAAATCTTCACTAAAATGAATTAGAAAACAATTTTCTGCATCAACACACTCAAGAAAATAAGAGGAGTCTTTGAGGAAGATTATCTTTAGCATTTACACGGTAACTACTTCTAGTTGAATGATTGAGGAGTTTGAAAAGAAGAAAGGGAACAAACCTCAGGTGCATATCTCCAAAAACTACCCCTTCTTTGCTTGGTTTTCTAAGTTTAAGGCCATTTGTGGGGAAACCATATGGTTTTGGGAGGATGCTTGGTGGATGTTGACCCTTTCAAGACCTTTCGGTTGCACCAAACAGAATAGAAGTTTCTATTCAAAATTTTCAAGATGATGCCAACCAACATAGACTATGGGGCTGTGATGGGCTCTTTAACGGGAAAATAAAAAGTTGGGTAGCCCTAGTGAAAAAGCTAAGCTCTAGGCAGTTGAGGGAGGGCGAAATATCAAATTTTATGGGCCTTAGAAAAGTCCAAAATTTTCTCAAGTCTACCTTCTTATTCCTTTCGAATACAACTTCTAAGGTTAGTACTGATCTAACCAAGTTGATTAGGAGGAATAACTGCCCTAAGAAGTTAAAGTCTTGTGTGGTCTCTGGCGTTTAGAAGCCTCAACATGGATGATAGGCTGCAAATAAAGTTTAGGGGTTGGTCTTTATCTCCATCAAGGTTTAGACAGGTGTGGGCAGTGCTTGAAAGAGAGCAAGTCTTTAGACTATCTCTTCCTCCATAGTGAATTTGCTTATCAGATTTGGAACTTCTTTACGAGCCTATTGGGGTTCTCTTAGTGTCTTCCAAAGAAGGTGGATGATTGGCTTATGAAAGACTAATGGCTTGGAATTTGAAGGGTAAAGCTAAGGTAGTTGGTACATGTGCATATGGACCTCGTGGAAGGAAAGAAAGGCTAGAACCTTTGAAGATTAGTCTTCAAGTATTGATACCTTTTGTATTTTTGTACAAAATACGACCTCTTGGTAGATTTCGTTGCACACAAGTTTGTTCGTAACGATAGTTTTTTTTTTTTTAATTAAAACTGATTTGGAAAACCATCATTTAGTCTTTTTGGGAGGGGTTCCCTCTACCCCTGACCTTTAGGTTGTTCTTTTTTGTTTTCTTTTGATGGAATATTGTCTCTTGTTTCTTATAAAATAAAAACATTAGTTATTATTTTCGTGCCAATGCATATGGTAGGCTCCAAAAAAGTACATAAGACTTTAACATACATTTAGAAAAATGCTTAAGCAACTAACTATGGGAATAATTAATTCAACTCAATATAGCAAGTCAAACAAAGTAGTCTTAAAGAGTTACAGACAAGTGCATATGTGTGTATCAAACTCAAAACTAGACAGTGAGGGAATGTTATGACAAAGGAACAGAGAGGCCTTACTTTGCAGCTCTAAGGTACACTTTATAAAAGCTGGGATCTATAGCAGCAGCCATTGTACAGTCACTGATTGCATCTCTCAGTCTTCCAAGGGACATTCTTGTTGCTGCACGATTGCTATAACAAAGCATCAAAGCCCTCAGACAGCTTCTGGACGACTCATTTTTCATAATACAATTCACCCCTTGATTGTAATGGTCCTCAGCCTTAGATAAATCACCGCTTGCATATGCCTGATTGCCTCTGTAACATGTTATGTAAACAAAAGAGAGAATCTTGAACAATAATCACCTAATTAAGTGGCATGAAAAATCCCAAGCAGAACACCTTAAAGGATATCTTGACACAAGAAAATACAAAAGCAAGAAGAAATCACGAGTACCAAAAGACTAACCTAAGTCTCCACTTTTCACAAGCCTCCTGGGCAGCAACTGTTGCGGCTGTAGTAGAAACAGACTCTTGCTTCATCTCCTGACCTTTGTTCCCCCAAGAGTCAACTCCATATTTTGGCAGAGCAGTGGATGGGTCTCCTTTCTGACACATTTGAGGCGACATTGGTAATGAATTCCCTGAAAATGGAACAAATCGTGCAGAAGAGGATGACGATGGAACTTCAATGGCAACTATTGGAGAAGTATAAGAATCTTGACCAACTTTTCCCCAACTTTTCTTCTTGTTTTGGCGTTTGGATGCAGATAATGGACCTTGAGAAGCAGAAGGGGCAGCAAATATAAAGTTTGACCTTGATGCATCATCTGAATTTGAAGCAAAACTAAATTGATTCCTGCCATCAACATCCTGCCTCTCAAGTTTCAAACTTGAAGTGACTTCCGTTTCTTCTGAAATAGTGGCTAGATCACCACTTAAATCCAACTCTTCATTTGCAGATTTGTAGCTCTCAGTATCTACCCCCGAAACAGATTCTTCTAGAGGACCTTCAGCACTATGGTTTATATATGAATAGTAAAGAGATCCTTCACTTCCTTCCACTTCAGTTGCACTATAACCAGGTTTGCTTATATTTAAGCTTTCTGTAGCATTAAGCAGATCTTCATCTACAGCATCATTTAAAACCTCCGGTTGTGATTCGTCAAATACAACGGAGTTGTTGTCAATATTGAATGATTCGTTAGATGTCAAAGAATCTCCACGTGAAATTGAATCACCAGCTAGTGTTTCATGATATGGTGAAACATCCATTGGTGAATAGGATTCAGGCGCCTTGTGACTCTCCAGAGGATCCCTTTCGCTTGAAACAAAGTCCTGAGTGTCCTGATCAACGTGCAACTGAATCGTGGTAGGATTATATCTTCCACTCCTACTATTTGTTCCGAATTCTCTAATTGGGTCCCTTTGTGCACTGAATTGAAAACTTTCACTGATTCCAGCAGAAAAAAGGTTTGTTTTTACATCTGGAGTTTTAAATTCTACAAGAGATGATCCAGTACTCTCATGTTTATTCATAGAGTGAAAGTAATCTGTTTCTTTGTTTCTGTTTATACCCGTCATTTGAAATGTACTACCAACAGCATTAAATTGCATATCATTAGAAAATTTTGAGGAAGACGGCATAGCCGCACCACTTTGATCATTACCATCTTTTTGTGCATATGAAGGAACCTGATTACCTCTCATGTCCTTACACTCCTGAAACCTTTGAGATTCAATGCCTGTGGCCATTGGTTGATCAAGACTCCGATCAAAATCACTAACACTTTGCATTTCTGTCTTCTCTGCAATTACTCCAGATAGTTTCATAGCCTCCATTTTTCTTGACAACAATGAATCGTTTTGCTCAACAAAATTACCACCAGTCCTTTGGATGCTCTCAGAGACAAATTTATCTTCCTTGTGGGTATTGATGTTTGTCGAATTCAATGCGTCCTTAATGTTCAAATTCTTAATCTTTTCAGTAAGTGAATCTGATGAGTTTCCAGCAGCAAAGCTTGTAACATCCTTACCCTTGTCCAATCCAAACACATTCCTACCATCAGCTTCAAATGCAGCACTGCCAATATCCTCAATGTTCAAATGCTGCAACTTGTTGGGCAGTTCTGAATCTATAGAATTACCAACATTACTACCCCACAAACCAAATTTATCCTGTTCATTTGATCTCAACCTCGAATTTTCATTTCTGGCTTTGTCAATTCGTGAAGCATTACCTTTCCCTTCTTCAATATTCAGTTTCCTCATGTCATCCGGAAGCTTTGATTCAATGGCTACATCACCTCCTTTATCAAAAACCTCGATTCTACTCGAACTATTATAACCAAACCCAAATTTCTGATCCACACTTCCAACATTCGATTTCTTCATTCCATCCAAAACTTCCCTCTCTGACCTATCCAAATCGGTGCTCCTATTTTCTCCAAACACAAATGGCTGATTCCCAGGCACACTAGACCCAGATATACCAGAGATAGAATTCATAACCCAAATTGAATTCCCGGTGAAGGGGTTAAACGTTTCTGGGTGCGCCACAGACCGCGAATCCTGGGAACTCGTTTGTCTCCTCACCTTCGTCATTCTCGGCTTCTTGAGACCGGATTTCGATCGAGGAACTGATTGCCTAACGACGCTGACATTGGAATGCCCATCATTGGATTTCGAAGACCCAGAAGCATTATCATGGAGGCTTGATGAATTCATGTCGTATGCGCAAGGTTTTGGGAACTTACACAAATTGGGGTTTCATAAATCTGGGATTCGGAGATGGGTCTAGGGATTTAATGGCTCAAGAAGGCTGGATTTCCTTTCGAAGCTCGAGGCGGCCCATCAATGGCTGCCCGATTGAAACCCAATGCCGAAACAACGATCATGGCGGATTCGGGTCGAGTAAGGGATTGAAATGGAAGGCGAAAAACAAGAGAAATAGAGAAATAAAGAGAGATTTGTATGGATTTTCAAGAGTTAATCTTAGATGTTTTTGATAAAGAACAGCTGGTTGTCTTCCTTGGCTCTGTTTTTTTGATCTTCTAAGGGCGCGGCGCTTTCAATATCATGTGTTGTGTTGCAGCTTCAATCCTTTTTTTTTTTTTTTGGCTTTTTTTCTTTGATTCCATTTTAATTTTTCAATATTATTGGGTTTGGGGGAGTTGGGTCCATCTCCTTTCTTGCTCTTATCACAATGAAAAAAAAAAAAAAAAAGTTTAAGAAAAATGAATTGGGTTTTCTTAGTAAACTTGGCACAGCATGACAAGTTGACTCCCTCTTATATTATTTGATGATTTTCATTTAATAAATTTTCTATGGTATATAAAATAAAGGTAAATGACTTGAATATCATTACTTTATATAGAAGAATTGACTATGGGTTATATTTAAATTGGCTTTCTATTACATCTTATTGCCAACATTTCGGTTAGGAAGGTCACAAAGAAAACAAGAGAAAAACCTCTGAAATATATTCATAATATGGAGAAGATCTTCCAAATATATGAAGAGAAGAAAATTTTGAATTTATAGTAAAGATCCTGGCTGAAAATCTCTTAAAAAATAAGAACTATACATTTAAAAATGGGGAAGTAAAAGTCATCCAACTATTTAGCAAAGCAAATCGATTTTGACACAGAAAAGAACTCTTGCTTGGGCTCTTCTAGAACTTACAATTTTTGGCATAAATGATTAAAACTAAGGTGTACAAAAGAATCGACAAATCGGATGACCCAATTCAAACTGTAAGGTTGAGTTGAATTATAATTTTATTTGATTTGGGTTGGATTATGATTTTTCAATTTTTGTTAGGTTAGATAGGTTTTAGAATTGATTGATTTTTGTCTAGTTCAACTCTACACAACTCAAACTAAGGAATAATATGTGCGTGTGTGTGAAGAGAAATTAATCAATTAGATACTTTCTTTGTATAATTATAAATAACATGTACTAATAAAATAGCCGATCTATGTTCAAGTATATTCATCTTTTTTTTATTTGTTTATATATTTACATGGTATGAACAACCCAGCTCAACTAAAAAATATAGGATTAGATTAAGTTGAGTTGCTCATGCATAGGGTTGGACAGTTTGGAGGATTGACTATCCTCCTCAACCCAACTCGGACCATGTCCACCCCTAATTGAATCCGTACATCCAATCACATACATAAACCAGAAAGATGTACTGTGATCTTTAACTAGTAGTGGCTTTCCAACGAGGGCATCAACACAATTTTTTATCGTCGAAAAAATATTCATTCAAATGGAAGCCTCCTTTCTTTATATTCTACAAAGTTTACTTGAGCTTTATGATTTGAGTAAAGTTCAAGTTGAAAATTTGAAACAAACAAGTTCATATCTCTTTCAAGTTTGTACAATAGTAGAATTTGCTCCAAAATTTCTTCACTCATGGATCGAAGAAGTCGAAGCAAATCAAACGATTTTTTTCCTCCAACGTTTGAATGTCGGATTCTCTTGTTTCGTAGCCTCATTGCTAGTATTGACGATTAGAAATTCAGATGGAAGGGAGGGATTTTGATGAATATGCAACTTTAGAAGCTCGTAGCCATATAAGGCAAATTCGACTTGAAATCTCCGTATCTTAGATAAACGAACAATATATACCTTACTCACAAGGTTGATAATTGCTAATGAAAAAGCATGAACCGTCAATCCAGAACTGTTTGAAAGAGTCCATCAAGACGAAAAATACCAGTCGCAAAACTCGGGCACTTATGTCATCAAACAAAATAGGAAAAAACTTTATAAAAAAGTCTCTAAAATATATATTCATAGTGTGGAGAAAAATCTTCCCCATACATGAAAAAAAGAAAGAAAGATAGAGGTGAAAAAACTCGGAAAAAAATAAGAATTATATATATATGAAGCTCCCAACCTGGGATCTCTCAAAAAAGCGTGCCTTAAAGTCCTTGCCATCAACCGCTGGGCTGCCCCTTGGGGACATATATATATATATATATATATATATAAACACACACACACACACACACATATATATATATGAAAACAAAGAATAAGACTCATATGTTAAGGATCCCACATCGCAAAGATGAGAGACTTCATAGCAATATATAAGGTAAGTGAACTAGTCCTCTCAATACTAATTAGTTTTGAAATGAATATTCACACTATCTAATATGGTATTAGAAGCCATCAAGCCTAGACGAATATTTGGTTCAATAGAAATAAAATTGTGATTCGATTCAAAATTGGTGAATTCAAAAAAAGATAGCATACCATCTTGAGAAGACATGTTAAGGATCTCACATTAAAAATAGTAAAAACTTTATATCAATATATAATGTAGGTAGGTAGACTACTTCTTTCATCAACAATTAATTTTAAGATAAATATTTACACTATCTTATATCATCTAATCACTTAACAAAGTAAATAGAACACTCAATTGGGCTCTTCTTGTAATTTGGTTGTCAAGCTTAATAAGCTTGTACAATATGAACTTACTTTCAATTAATAATTTGTATGATGTAACTTTTTAATTATTGAATTTTTCAGTTCGTAACTGATTTTTTATGGTTTCTTTTCCTTAAATCCGTTATTATTATTATTTTTTAATGTACATCATGCCCCTGGATTTATGCCGTTGTTCGTTATTACATTTCATTTTTAAGAGATAGAGGGCAGCTGTGTGGACAAGTGATATTTGAGGTTTGAGTATTTATGGAGAAAAGTTATATAATTCATATGAACTCAACCGTCACAATCTAACCAACTTTCTATTACGAAGAGACACGTCTCATAATTTAAACGAATATATTTATTAAAGAAAGAAAGAAAAAAAAAAAAACCACCTCATTTTGATTCAATTTATTAATTTGTGCAATAATGTATATTGTCTTGTGCAAAGTATTGTTTGGTTGTTATCTATTTAGTAATCAATTTTATTTTTTCTCTAAATGTGTGGATCTGATCAGGTTCATAAACAAAATAGAACAATTGTGTTAGGATAAAATGCAGAATTTTAAAATAAGATCTTAATAAATGTATTCTTAAGTTTATTTTAAAAGACATTTATATGGTAAATAAAAGTAAAATTATAATTATCACGAGTTGATATATGAATTAAGAGAAAATTGAAAATTAAAAAGTTATACAATTTATAATAAACTCTTATCTAAAAATTAATTTTTTAGAAAAATTTAGGTCATGTCTATTTATCTTGTTCAATAATCAATTTAGATATTTTTTTTACTTTAAAATAAAATAGAATATGTCACATATTAAGTTATATAGGTAGGCATGGAACTCTAAGTCATGTATTGACATATCTAAACTTTTTAAATAAAAAAATGATAATTAAATATTATAAAATCAAATAATTTATTTTATAAAAATAACAAAGATGTACGTAAACTAGTTCAAATACTCGCATGTATATATTTCATCTTATTGTGAGGTGAAAAGTTCATTATTGGTTTATAAGACAATGGTTACACCATCCATACATACATAGCATGTGGAATACTAAATACCCATATTCTCAAGATGGTTGAAAAGGATGACCATATCAATTATTAATGGTATTGAAAAGCACAATATTGTTATTATTGTGGTGTGGGGTTAAAGTTCACATTATAAAACAAACACCATTGGTTATAATATTAAGAGATTGAGAAATTTCCTTCTCACAAAAAAAAAAAAAAAAAAAAATATAAAAAAAACATTAACTACGAGACATATTTTTTTGAGTTGTTACTTATTTGTTAAAATTTTCAATCAAACGGACAAAAAAAGATAAACGAATCGATAATAAACGAAAAAGATCAATGAAATCAATTTCAACCTGATGATTTAACAATGGTAGAGTAAAAAAAAGATCCGTTCATCAACATTTAAATAATTTATGATTTATTATCATTATTTTTTGAGATAATTTAGGCTTTATTTACTAAATAGTCAAATTAAATCGACAAGATATCATGAACTTATATACACATAAAAAATTAAATACATTTTTTTAAAAAGTAATTAGAAATTTATTTACCACCCATCAACAAATTACAGTTTTTTTAGTTTGTTAATAGTTGAAGCAATAGATTCAAGTTCATGATTAAGTTAAACATAATTTAACTAAAACACATAAAAATAAACTAATCAAAAAACTATAAATCGAGTTAAACATATTTAAACTTAGTCACACCAAAAATCTTTTATTTGTAACGAATCAAGTTTTTATTAAAAAAATAATAATATTAAATATTTAGTAATTACCTAGTTAATTCTTATTTTTCTTTAAACATTCTAAATTGTGAATTTATTTGGTTTTGGGTAAGTCATTTAAGAAGGCCATTTGGGTTTTGTTAAAAAAAAAAGAAAAAAAAAGGAGTTTAAACAAAAGGAAAAGAAATTTTTTTTTTAAAAAAAAACCTCTTTTTCTTTCTTCTTCTTTTCCTTCACCCAAACCCTAGCCCTCACCTAGCAGCCGCCGCTGCCGTCAAACCCAACGAACGTCGCGCAGCCCACGAGACCAGCTGCGCAACACCCCTGCCCCGCTCCAGACTCCGATGCAGACACCGCCGCGCCACCCAGACGCCGTCGTTAACCCCCCACCACAGCAGCCCCACATGCACGCGATTCCGCCCATGTTCTGCCTGTCAGCCAGTGCGCACGTTGGTCAATTCGCGAGTTCGTGTTTTTCGCAGCCGCAGCTTCGTTGGTGCTGATCGAGATTCTGGATAAGTTTCTTAACCCAATATTGTTGTTAATCGTTGTTGTCTTAGGCCTGATTTTTGTGGCTAATCGTTGTTTGGTTTTGGGTTGGTTTCTGATTTAAAATCCTAGTTGTTGGAGGGTGCATTCGTAGTCACGTTGGTGTTTCGGGAATCGCCAGTTTTGGACAGTCGTGCTAAGTCAGGTGTTGGGTAAGTTTTGTAGGTTGTTTCTATGGATAAGTGTTCGTTTTGTTACTGGTTTTGGGGTATGTGATAACTCTCAAGAATTGAGAGTTAATCAAGCTTAAAAGAATATATTTTTATCAAGAATTTGCTATAATAGAATTACATTATAATGAATTTCGCCCCATCAGACCCAAAATGTGCTTAAGCGAAACATCCTTTAGTTTTTTTATTATGATCCATTTTAAAGCTTCGCTGCAGCGAAATGTGCTTGATTGTATGTAAATTCGCAAGTGTTAAAAAGAATTGATATTTCT
>JBBMKA010000020.1:1573219-1589409 GCA_037833695.1 Sechiopsis laciniata | reverse complement strand
CATAAGCCTAGTCTGTAGCCTGCTAGAGCGGAACCCTGCCAATGGTGCAAGCCTGCCTTGGCCGGTTCTTAGCTTCAAGCATTGGTGGTATTCAGGCTGCTACAGTTGAGTGACGAGGGCCTCGCACTACTGTAGATCAGTGACACCGCTTCCGAGTCTCTAGGCATGCATACCTGGACTGGCGTAGTATGTCCCTAGGCCCTCACATTTATGCAGTTTGCAGCAGCATGCGGTGTGCGTGCACACGCGTTAGGCACTGGGCGGAGAGCTCCATCGGGCTAATATTCATGAGTACACCTTTTCCTTTTTGAGTCTAGAGCCAGACTTCGGGTACTCTCTCGAATGTCTCAGGACCAGTTTGGAGAGCTGGTCAGGACCAGCTTTTCAGTGGTCTTTTGGCCGAGGGTATGAGACCTTCGAGGATATCTATTTGGGATCAGCTTTGGAGTTGATCATTTGGCCGAGGGTAAGAGACCTTCAAGGATAACTATTAGAAACAGTTTTTTAGCTGATCATTAGGCCGGAAGTAAGAGACTTCCGATGACTCAGGATTTGTATTGACAACTCATTTCAGGGATTCTGTGTTGGTGACTGTTTGCATATTTACTTGGATGCTGGATGATGCGTTGTTTCGTACTGTACCCTAGTTGGGGATTCTTACTGAGTGTCTTTGTACTCACCCTTATTTTTCTGTGGTTTTTCCACTAGGTAACTTGGGACAGCACCAGAATGGCTAGAGGAGGAGCTGTATGATCATGGGAGCTGCCGGTGCCACTCTGTCTATTTTTATGTTTTATTCACTTTGATTCAGCATGTAGTTGGACACGGAGTCCATAGGAAGATTTTTCATATTGTATTTGAACCATTTATGATGTTTTGAATAAATACTGGCCAGGAACTTGTTTTATTTTTATCAAGGTTATGTTTTTAATGTTTAATTTCAAAGGATTTTTATTTACGTTCGTTGTTTTAAATGTTTTTACTTCCATGCATGCTGAGTAAGGACCAGGTTTATGACCACTTTTAGGTCGGGTCCTTACATAAACATTTTACATCAACTTTAAATATCTTTTCCGAGATTCATTCATACCAAGTTCGTGCATAAAACTCGAAAATTGGGCATTTGTTGATTGAGAAAATTCGGCCTGTAAAAAATTGCAACGTCATGTATAAATAAATTCAAATTTCAATTAACTTTTGGGTCAATTACAAATATATAATGATCTCAAAGTTAATTGGGCCAAAGGTGGGTATATTTAGAATTCAGGTTCAAATTAAACAATGCCCAAAGTTTAGTAGCGATATGGTCAAGCTTAAATGCCATTTAGTCCCAAACTTAATGGTTAGGCCTAAAGACTTATGAAATCTACAAGGTCATGTCCAAGCCCAAATGCCAGAGGCCCAAGCCCGCAAGGCCAAGAAAGCTCTCTAAATAGAGACTTGATAATTCTCAAGAATTGAGAGTTAAAGGGTTAAGTACAAGTTCACTTTATAAGTATGTCACCGCAACATAAGCAAGAATCAGTTAGATCAGCTCACTAAAACACAACTTTTAAGTGAAACAATTTATCCTATAGTTTTATGTTTAGAATAAAAAGTTAGAAGTTATTTAACGAAAAATATATGAGAATGTTAGTTTTTTTATGTTTCACTTAAGAAACTGACTGTTTCTTTGCAGTAGCATTCCAAGGAGCGAACGTCAAGCATACCAATTGATCGCTAAAGCAACAAGATTTTCAGACATAGTAAAAGTCAGAGATGTACACGTGTGTCAGAGATCAACGAAAATTTCGTTTCAATTGTAGTCGTTACGTACAAATCGTTAGTTCAAACGTGGGTAAGCATATGGAGATTATGGGACATGAGCAAGAAATTCATAAGCACTATTTAGAAGCACTATATAAACGAACCTTCATCAACTGAATTGGGTGTTGGAGAATCGAGAGATCGACGACATTTACTTTCCGATTTAAAACTTTCTGTTAGTGCCGCCATCTGCACTTAGCTACGTCAGAGTGTTTCGCCCGAGCTCAGTTCATTCTGCAATTTTACTGCGCCATTTCATAGTGATTTCGCCAAAGTTTCCTTTCTATTTTTATGTTTATTTGCTTACCTGTTCATTCCATTTAGTGAAGTTTGCATTCAACTCTCTTATTGTTTTCTTGATTTAAATGAAGATATTTTATATTTCACTTGTTGCTTTAATTGTCTATTGCAACATGAGTAGCTAAATTCGTTGTCGAAAGGAAATAAGCAAGTAGGTTAGTTCGTTGCAGCGTTCAAGGTAGGGAGATCTCAAATTATAATTGCATGCTGATTTAATTCTAAATACATTTCGTTTGATCAACCATTTGTATTGACTTTATTCACTTTGAGAGAAAATGAGTAAAGCGATCTTGCATGTTATAACACTAGGTTTGATAAGTTTTCACTTACAATCTAAACAACACTTAGAGATAAGGTTTTACTAGTGATGTTCGCTCTGTAGATAATTAAAATACCAGAGTTCGAGAGAACTCGAGTTAAAGTAGACAATAATTTTCTTTTCACCAAAACACCTCATTGTGGTAGCGAAATATCTGAAAGACTTAACCTCATTTCGATGCTAGTTAAATTATCCGTTACAAACTTTTATTCATTATTTCGCTTGAGCCAACTTATTTTTGCAACTTATTTTAGCTTCATCAAAATTATTACCCATTACCATGACTCTTACGGTAAAGTTTGAAATGAATATAACACTGAATCCATGTGAAGACGATCTTTACTCACTTTAAAACTTGCAACAATAAGACTGTGTACGCTTGTACAATCGAAGCTAAGAATTGTGAAGATAGTTAAAAACGTATTTCATTATTTAGATGGAGCAATCATTAAGCATAATCTCACTTCATTGTTTTGCCCAACAAGAGTTCCCATTCCATGGAGACACACAGAGAAAAGCAAAGTTATAAACTTGAAGACTCAGAGAGAATTCAAAACATCCTACATGTCAAATCTAGAAGCGTGAAGACTCAATCATCTTTTGTGTGAGAACAAGCTCGCAAACAACATTTCTTCATTTGAACAATTATAGTAAAAAAAAAAAAAAAAAAAAACAAATAGGCTCATTATTGTAATGTAAAAAACAAATTTAGAGTAAAAAGTAATAAAGAATAAAACATTGGGAATAAGAAGGCGAGAGTTCCAAAGAGTCCTCACGCGCGTAAAGTCCACGGTCAGCGCGCGTCAATTAAGGAATCTGAATCTGTGAGGAGAAAATAATAAATACATAAATAGGTGTGCTGCTTTTAAGGCTTTTTGACAAAGAAAGGAGAGAACCCCCAATTGGTTTTTCTGCCATCTAAGTTGAAACGCCCGCCCACCTACTCCGCCGTACCGTCTCAAACTTCAACCTCCACCGCCGCTGCTGACGGCCGACAACTGATCGCGATGCCTTTCTCCGCTTTAACTAATCTTTCTTCTTTCTCTCTCACTAACTTCAATCAGAACAATCCTTCAGTTCAGTCATCGCCGTCGTCGCATTTGCTCCAATTGCGCATCTCCGCCTCCTATTCCGCCGCTGTCAAGCCCAATGCTATTTTTCTCACTCGTCAATATCACCGATCCGATCTCACTAACCGTCGTCGCCACCTGTTTTTGGTGTCTTCTTCTGGAGACGGTGGTAACTCTTCTGGAGGCGGCGGCGGCGGTGGCGGAGATGATCATGGCGATGGAGGTGACTCTGGAAATGCTGGTGATAAGAACAAGGCGGAGGCGCTTTTGGTGTTGGCTGAGGCTGGCCGATCACTAGAACGCCTGCCGAAGGACTTGGCGGCTGCGATCGAGGCCGGTCGAATTCCTGGATCGGTGATCACGAAGTTTCTTGAGCTCGAGAAGTCTGCTCTCATGCGATGGCTGATGCAGTTTGGTGGATTCAAGGAGCGGCTGTTGGCGGATGATTTGTTTCTCGCAAAGGTCGGGATGGAATGCGGCGTTGGCATCTTCACTAAGGTTTTCTTTTCACTCACTCTCCTTTTCTGGCTTCTTTTATTGGATTTTCTTTTGTTATTCCCCAATATTGACTACGAACTCTTCTCCACTCAATTGCACATGCTAGAATTTCAATTGCCAGTTAATTTACTTATCACTTTCAAGTTTCAACTGCGATGTGTTGACCTATTTGATCTGACATTTTCGTTGGGATTTTCTACTTTTAGCAAATTTCTTCGTTTTGCATGCCTATTATTATTTTTTATTCAAGAATATTTGAGCAGAGATTCAAATTCATAACCTCTGAATTATTAGTTCATACTTCATACTAGTTAAGCTCTCATTGTATCAAGTATTCAAGGGTCTGAGCCTTGAACTTTTGTTGGATCATTTCCTTGGATGCTTATTGTTCTTAGCCGATTTTAAAATTTTCCATGCCTTTTATTCTCCCTCACTTTCTTGCAGTTAATCTCCGTAATTCATTTTTCAGACTGCTGCAGAGTATGAGCGTCGAAGGGAAAAGTTTTTTGACGAGCTTGAGATTGTTTTTGCTGACGTGGTATGTTTCTGTTGTTACTCTTCAAATATTTGTACGTTTCATTTGCAATTTGCACATGTCTAAGTAATAGCACTGAAGGGCTGGTCTGCTGTAAGTGTAAGATGATATCGTTCTGTTTCCCTTATCAAAAGAGAGGCTTTTAACACTTTAATAATCGTGGTAAAAGTTTCTCTTTTGATAATTTGGGCATCCATGGAAGTTTCTCTTTTAATAATTAGGAGTTGTCAAACAGAGTGGTTACCACTGTAATAATTATACTGTTTATGATACTTTATTAAAGAGAGAAGGAGAAAACTTTTCATCCTGATATGCATCTAACAAGTTAAAAGTGGAAGTGTAATTCTGCCTCCAACGATGGAATTTGATTGTTGGCAGAATTTATTATGGTTTTAGGAGTTGATGATCCAAAAGCTATAATTGAGTTCATCGTCAGTCATTGCTAAAAATTTGCTGCCATCCAATTTAAGATGAGCAATCAGTGCCAAGTACCTGTCTATGAGAACACAAGGCTGAAATGTTAGAGCAATAAGTCTAATCTGATGCAGTGATTGAATTCATAGAAATTGTATAAGATGGTAAGGACAGAGATTTATTTTGTTGGAAAATGAATATGTGCAGATGTCCTGTTTTGGAAGATGGTCGATAGGGTATGGTATTTGGTTAGGACAAGTTGGACTAGCTAATAGTTACGGACCTGTATTTGCAGTTTTGATTTATCCGTTAGTAATTGTATTTTCTTTCTAAATTCTCGAGCATGCACATCTTTCAAAGCATTTATATTGACAAGTACACTACTTTTAGGTAATGGCCGTTATTGCAGATTTCATGCTTGTTTATCTTCCTGCTCCTACCGTTTCTCTCCGACCAGCACTTTCAGTCAGTGCAGGGGCTATTACGAAGTTCTTCCATGGATGCCCTGATAATGCTTTCCAGGTCTGTCATTCTCATGGAACAATTGGATCATTGCCGAATATTTCTTTTGAGGATTGTGAGAACTAAAATTACTTTTCTGTTTTAGATTGCTCTCTCTGGAACTTCATATTCATTGTTACAGAGATGTGGTGCAATAGCGGTATGTCAACTTTTGGTTAAAATCTTACATCAAATTTATATATTAAAAGAGCAAGATCAACTTTTTTTTTAATGATTTCTGTGTATAATTTTGCAGCGCAATGGAGCTAAGCTTTTTGCAGTTGGCACCACTGCATCACTGGTACATTGTCATATATTTCCTCCGGAAATTGCTAAATTCTTTTGGTCTTTTGTATCATGTCATTTTCTAGTCATCTTTTATGGCCTCTTTTGCTGCTGTTGTCATCTATCAGAGGAAAATGTTCTTTTTTTGCCATCTATTATCGTAAAAATTTCAAAATTTACCCGTGTCTCTTTGACTTTAGATGAATAGGTAACTAGGCTTACTTCTTCCTCTCCTCTTTTTCTCAGAAAAATAGTTTTTTTTTTCCTCGAATTTAACTAGAAATGCAGTTTTTTGAAGATTGGAGTGCAATTTTGAACAGAAAAACCATGGTTTTATTGCCTGACCTCTTGTTCTTATATCTTTAAGTTCATATTATTCTACATCGTGGCACTTTCTTTGTTCCATATGCAATGATATGAACATTTATTTTATAGCCCCAACAGTAACCATCAGACCTCTTTTTGGGATTTTTGTTTCTCTAGCGGCTACCTGCAACAACTGGGGTGTTTGTCTTTTGAATAAAAACTGCAGAAACTAATTTATGATGCTCTCTTTTTAGGCTGGTACAGCTATTACAAATGCTTTAATCAATGCAAAGAAGGCCATGGATAAAGATGCTGCAGCTGAAGTTGAAAATGTGCCTGTACTTTCCACCAGTGTTGGTTACGGTGTCTATATGGCTGTCTCCAGCAACCTCAGGTATTGGTTTTTGGCAGTCATAGCTTGTTATGCATTAGCATAATGGTGCCTCACGTATTCTGCAATTCAAGTCTGGGTTCTTTTCTATATTTTGTGTGATGGCGTTATCTTTCTTGTTTTTTCTAAAAATTAGTATGCTATCTTCTGCATCATGATAGTTATGAAATCTAGGTTTTAGGAAAAGCAGGAAAATATGCTTAACGGACATGAGTTTAGATAGGGAGGTGGGCTCACTTGTTCAGGCTGGGAGAGGTATGGTAGTATTGAGATTTTCAAGAATTGTCGAGAAGGGAATTTCAGTTTTTAGTCTCATATGGCTTTGCATCTCCTTTTCCAATAATCCAATAAACATTCTTTACTGGACATAAATATGAGACCCATGCTGTGTTGAACAAAGCAGTCTTGAGTGTTTGCAGCCTAATAAACTGCACGATTCTGTCCATTCTTGCAGTGAATGCCTTTTTGAGTAAATGCTACTGCATCTATAGCCTTTTTGTGTTCTTTTGGACGCGTTCAGTTTTCATTGAGATAGCGTTCTTTATCTCGAAAGCTTTGGAATACAAGTTAGTGTGCGTCCAATATGATAGGCCTTGCCTAGCAATTTTATGTTCAGATATCACAGTGCCAAGGCAAAAGATTAGAGAGCTTCCCACCTCTTCCAATTCTCTCCGAGAATGCCAAAAAACACCCTATCCACGAAAACAAGAGTCCCAGCCCATTCTAACTAACAAAATATAGGTCCCACACGCATATACAAAGTTTTCAACAATTTTCTACACAGTCCCACACCCTTTCTTACTCTCTTCCATATACACCTTGGTTATTGGGGTTTATCACAATACCATTAACATTCTATAAACTAAAATGTCAGGGTTATACCAGAGTTTGAGATCCTTATTAAAAAGGAAAAATGACGAATGTAATGCATTGTTTGGGTTGGCCTGGTGGTCAAAGAGACCCTTAAAGATCCAAGAGGCTATAAGTTCAATTTATGATGACCCTATTTCGGAAATAATTTACTATAGGTTTCCTTGACATCTAAATGTTGTAGAGTAAGGTGGATGTCCCATGAGAATAATTGATGTGCATGTAAGTTGGCCCTTCACGGATATAAAAAAAATGTATCTTTGACATTCTAGTTAGAATAATGCTGTGCGAAAAGTGAAATATTAGAATTGTGACGGATTGGTATGGGATGAAAAGGATGGTTACATTGTAATTTCTGTTGACTATTGTGAAACTTAAATTTTTTTTCTTAATACTGATTGCTAAGATTGACCTGCTGGTCTTGCTCTTTCTACCATGACGTTGAAAGCTCATCCATTTCTGAGTTTTTTTTTTTTTTTTTTTTTTTTTTCCATAACTGGGATATTTTCGTTTTGTAGGTATCAAGTTCTGGCTGGTGTAATTGAACAGCGAATTTTGGAACCCATGTTACACCAGCACAAGCTCCTACTCAGTGCACTTTGCTTTGCTGTTAGGACAGGAAACACATTCCTTGGTTCACTCTTGTAAGATTTTCACCACTCACTGGAATTCAAACCATGATTGCTTACAATTTTCTTTTCGTTTTCGCGATGGATTGCCTTTTCTTTATTACAACTCACATTGTACAAACTTGCTTTGCCAGGTGGGTGGACTATGCCCGTTTGATAGGAGTTCAAAAGTGAAAGCCAATTTGCTAGGTTTGTTTTAAATTAAGTTCAAATGAACTTTGACGAAGGTTCCAGTTTACCATTAGAGTTTTTTTTCATTATTTGCATTATGAGATGAATTGCAACGTTTTTTGATTTTGGGTATATTTCAGTTTTGATTGTTTCCCTCTACTATTTCCTCTTTTCTTTCTACTTTTCTACTTTTTGTGTGTGTGCTGTATGTAAGGTATTTGGGACAGAGATAGGAATAACAAGGAAATACAGTGAACTTTGTTTGAGTTAAAAAATCATTTTAATAAGCTTCCATGACTGGAGCTATGAAAGTAATTATCAAATAATTTGTTGTATTTGCTTCTATATCAATGAGTTGAGTATTTTGGGTTAATCTAGTGAGAATTTGAATACGTAACTTCCTAGATTATATATTCTACTAAGATTATTTCATTTTGAGAGTGATAGCAAGTTTATTTATTTATTACTGTTTAATCGGTGATTGGGAGTGTTTTCTTGGTTGCTACTATTGCCAAATGTATGCTCTATTTATGTTCCTGCCATGTTGGGAAGTAAATTATAAGTATTTGGAAAAAGAATAAAGCATTTTACTTTGTAAGAAAGCAAAAGGCAACTAGGCTTTTGAATGGTCATATTTCGGCCATAATGAGATTTCAATTTTTCTTCAGTTGGTTATTAGTAGGCCATCCGTTTGAAGGAACATTTATGTTTATGTGGTTGACCATTATTTGGGCTTTCTTTTGGATTTTATGGATTAAAAGGAATAACCGCATTTTATAACCTTTTGATAGATTTTTGGAATTGCTTTTCTCATGGTGTATTTTTGGTATAGAGTTTAAGTACTTGTTTGACTGGAGGGGAAGAGTCATAAGTGAGTGCTGGTATATGATTCGTTTTATTATTATTATTTTTTATTTTTTTATTTTTTTATAATTTTTTTTTTAAGAAGTTAATTTCCCTATTTGATTTATTTTATTTCTTGTTTATAAAATATAATTTTAAATTTTCAGATTTTCATTTTTTGTAAAAAAAAAATACAATAATTGAGCCGACAAATTTTTGCAAGCACCTTTATAGAGTGTAAAACCAAGTATGTGATTGATGCTTGAAAACTCTCTAAACACTTTTGAGAACAGAATTTAACATCTGATTTGTTATTAAGGATTTGAAAAGTATTCTCAAACGTTTGAATTGAAGATTAAATTACTCTCCAGAAAAGCTAGATAAAAATAGGCTATGTAATTTGGCCAAAGAAGATGAGCAGCCCATAAATAATAGCAATCCAAAACAAATAATTTCTTCTTTTTTTTTTTTTTTTTTTTTTTTTTGAAACAGGAACAAATAATTTCTATTAATCGTTAGTAACACTAACAAACCCAGTAAGCCACCCAATAACAAGCTTAAAATACAGCACAAATTTAAAATATAGCACATTTTTCTTATAACATTATAAAAGTGTTTGTATTTCCTTTCCTGTCAATTGGGTTAGTTTAAACTCTTTCTCCAATGTTATAGTTTAAATGCAGTTGATTTATCATTTCCACATCAATTGATTGGGGAGTTGAGACCCTCCTGAGAAGACAATGAATAAAGAGGTTGATGATGTCTCCTAGAAGGGAATTGTGGCAGTTTGATTTTCTTATACCCATCGATGGCTCACCGATACGTTGTAGAGTATGGTGAATAGCATTTGAAGAAAAGGTGAGACTTTCTCCTTCAACTTGAGGATGACTATAAGAATGGTTAACAAAGCTGCTAAGTCCCACCATTTTGAGTGATGAGCTTGATATCCTAGCAGCATTTCAAGGATCTTTTCTCCTTTTTATTTTAGGACCTCCTCCTATTTCGGGATCTAACCCCAACCAGATCAAGTCGTTCTTGTAAGCACCCTGCATTAGACCAGAAATCTTATGTTTTGACAGTATTTTCCCCTCAAAATAGTTGTTTGCAATCCATCTTATGATAAGAAACTACATCATCAAATTGGCCTTTTCAAAACTTCTAAACCAAAAAGATTTGTATTTTTTTTTCTGGAAATTGAGCAATCAGAGCTTCACTCCACTTACTCCGGGGTAACTGCACCTGTTCTTAGGCCAGACACTAAGAGACATGAGAAGTATCTACAAATTAATGTGGTAAGTGAGTCTCGAACATGAGACTTTAAAATGAGCACACCTTCAAAACTCAAGCTTTCGACTACCTCGCCACCCATTAAGATTTGTAATTAAAAGAACAAAAAGTAAATCTGTTGCTAATGGACTGTTTGGACAGAAATGGAACTTTTAAAAGATTTTGTTTCAAGTGTTCATGAAAAAGAAACAAAGAAAAAGGAAACAATTGTGGATCTTACAATGTAACCAGCTCCAAGAATGACACCAATCAAAAAGTTGGGAACCAATGACTAATATAAATAATCCTTTCTATAATATCGAGAGTTCGTTTATATTCAGTAGGGATATTTCAAGAGTGTTAACCTCTTGTAACGGCCCAGTTTTCTATTCTGGTTCCCCAGGTGTTCGGTTGTTTATTCGGTTGTTCGGTTGGGCCGTTAGGGCAGTTTGAGCCTTTGGGGCATTTTGGTAATTTTGCCTTCAGGGTCGGTTTTGTTTCAACTAGGGTTTCAGAGCTGTTTCTGTCTTTGCTGAGTTCGGGTTATTGCTACGGTTACAGGTTTTCAGGGCTAAAGTTGTATTTTGGGAAGCTTGGAGGTCCTTTTTGGTTAAAAGAGAAAAAGGGAAAAATAATTATTTAAGTTGCCTTCGCTGGGACTCAAAGGCGGCTTGACTTTCTACACGTGGCATTCTCCTGTTCAACCCTCTTTCTTTTGCCGAGACCTTAAGCCCTAACCGAAATCACTTTCCATTCGATTCTTTTCTTCTTCTTCTCCTTCAAGAATTCTCTCTTCTCCTTCTCTTTGTTCTTGTCGACTAGCCGTTGTCATCACCATCCTGCTCATTCGATCTCTCTTCTCCATTCCTCGTCGAGAGCTCCACCACCGAGCAGCCCTGAGATCGCAAGCCCTAGGCAATCACCATTCTTGTGCTATCGCCGATCACCTAGCCGAACAGCAGATCGCACGTCCGCGATCCTGCGTCGCAGCCTTTGCCATCGCTGCCCTCTCGCCGTGTCGCTCGCCCTTTGAACTTGATGCACATCCAAGCCGCGAGCAGCCCTACCTCCCCAGCACCGAGTTGCACGCAAACGCCAACCTTGCTGCAGCCCTTCGCTCGCCCGTAGCAGTACGCATGCACCGAATCCCCTTCGTGCACGCAACACCTCGTTCGCGCTCTTGCATAGCCTGTCCGTGCCGAGCCAGCCAGCAGCGTCGCCTCGCCCATCGCCGCATGTCCCGTCGCAGCGTCGCCAGGGCCAGTTTCAGGGTAGAGATCAACGTCGACCTCAGCGACGACAGCAGGACCGCCAGCAGAGCGCAGTCAGGCAGCCGCCGCAGTGTAACACATGTGGCAAGTCGCATTATGAAGTTTGTGGAGTTTCACCCCGAGCTTGCTACAGTCGTGGAAAGGAAGAGCACTTGGCAAGATTTTGCCCTTAGGCTGGAGTAGTTGCCAGGCCGACTCAGCAGCAAGGCCGCATTTTTGCTACGACTCGCCAAGAGGCAGAGCAGGCTGATGCCGCAGTTGCAGGTATGCTGCTTGTCTTAGATCATTATGCATTTGTGTTGTTTGATTTGGGCTCGACCCACTCGTTTGCATCTGATTCATTTGTTAGACAAGCTTGTTTGGAACTCGAACCTTTAGGGTTTGAGCTGTGTGTTGCAACTCCTTCGGGAGTAAGTATGTTAGCTAGCGAGAAAGTTAAAAGTGGTCGGATATAGATATCTAAAGTGCTTTTAGTAGCTACCCTCATAGTCCTGCCTATGAGCAGTTTTGACGTTATCTTTGGTATGAATTGGTTAGCTGAGAACCACGCAATGATAGATTGTCGCCAGAAGGAAGTCGTGTGTAGACCGCACAAGAAACAGAGCTTCAAGTTTTGCAGTGTCCAGAGCGGAGTGTGTTCGGGGATGATTTCAGCAGTGAAAGCTCGTCGTTTGTTAGCTCAAGGAGCTTGGGGCTTTTTGGCAAAGTTGACAGGTGAAAGCAGTACCCCGTTGTCTGTTGATCAGGTACCAGTAGTACAAGAGTTCACAGATGTCTTCCCTGAGGAGTTATTGGGCTTACCCCCGCAGAGAGAGGTGAACTTTACCATTGAGCTTTAGCCAGGGACTCTCCCTATCTCCAAAGCTCCATATCGGATGGTGCCAGCTGAGTTACGAGAACTAAAAGTACAGTTGCAAGAGATGCTTGACTAAGGATTCATCCGCCCGAGTGTGTCTCCTTGGGGAGCACATGTTTTGTTTGTAAAGAAGAAGGGTGGGTCGATGCACCTTTGTATAGATTAGCGAGAGCTGAATAAAGTCACTGTAAAGAACAAGTATCCTTTGCCGCGTATAGACGACTTGTTTGATCAGCTTCAGGGAGCTTCGGTGTTCTCCAAACCATCAGTTGAGGATTCGAGATGCTGATATCCCTAAGACAGCGTTTAGGTCGAGGTATGGTCATTACGAGTTTGTGGTTATGTCTTTTGGTCTAACCAATGCCCCAGCAGCGTTTATGGTCATGATGGACAGGGTGTTCAAGGCATTCTTGGACAGCTTTGTCATTGTGTTCATAGACGAAATATTGATTTACTCTAAGACCAGGGATGACCATGCTTCGCACCTGAGACAAGTATTGACTGACAGCTTTGAGAGAAAACCAGTTGTATGCCAAGTTCTCCAAGTGTGATTTCTGGTTAATGCAAGTGGCTTTCCTTGGACACGTTGTTTCTAAAGATGGCATAGCAGTGGACCCCACCAAGATTGAGGTAGTGAATTCGTGGGCCAGACCGACTACGGTCGCAGAGATTCGCAGCTTTCTGGGTTTGGCAGGTTACTATCGGAGATTTGTCAAGGACTTTTTCGCTAAAGCAGCACCCCTTACCTGGTTGACTAGAAAGGATGTTGACTATGTTTGGGACGCTAGTTGCGAAGAGAGTTTTGCTTTGTTAAAGCATAGTTTGACGTCCGCTCCAATGTTGTCAGTTCTCAAAGGAACAGGTGGTTTTGTAGTGTTTAGTGATGATTCTAAGTTTGGATTGGGTTGTGTTCTGATGTAGCATGAGAATGTGATTTCCTATGCTTCCCGACAGTTAAAGCCTTAAGAGAAAAACTATCCGACTCATGACATGGAGTTGGCAGCTGTTGTTTTTGCTTTAAAGATTTGGAGGCATGACTTGTATGGTGAGAAGATTCAGTTGTTTACAGATCACTAAAACCTTAAGTATTTCTTCACCCAGAAGGAGTTAAACATGAGGCAAAGAAGATGGCTCGAGTTAGTTAAGGACTACGACTGTGAGATATTGTATCACCCGAAAAAGGCCAACATTGTGGCTGATGCACTGAATAGAAAGACATCGCATTCTGCAGCTTTGTTGAGTTCTCAAATTCATTTGCGGAAAGCGAGTTGCTTACTGAGACTCATAGTTCCCCATTTACTTGGCACCTAGGGGGTACCAAGATGTATCAGGATCTCAAGCAGACGTTCTGGTGGATGGGTATGAAAAGAGATATTGCAGAGTTTGTTAGTCGTTGTCTCACTTGTCAGCAAGCGAAGGCTCCTAGATAAAAACCGACAAGTTTGTTGCAGCAGTTGAGTGTGCCTCAATGGACATGGGAAGAGATTTCGATGGACTTTATTTCTGGGTTGCTAAGGACGCCGAGAGGGTTTACTCAGATCTGGGTTATTGTGGATCGGCTGACTAAGAGTGCACACTTCATCCCCGGTAGAGTTAACTATACCGTGGAGTAGTGGGCACAGTTGTTCTTGGAGCAGATTGTTCGGTACCATGGTGTGCCAGTGAGGATTGTTTCGGACTGAGACTCTTGCTTCACTGCTCGCTTCTGGAGAGCGCTCTAGAAGGGGTTGGGAGCCAAGTACAGTTTCAGTACTACTTTTCACCCTCAGACGTCAAACTGAGAGGGTGAACCAGATTTTTTAGGATATGTTACGAGCCTGTGTTTTAGACTTTCCAGGCAGTTGGGATCAGTACTTGTATCTGATGGAGTTCGCTTACAATAGCAACTATCAGTAGACGATCCAGATGGCTCCATTTGAAGCTTTGTATGGTAAGCGATGCAGATCTCCAGTGTTTTGGGAAGAGGTTGGTGACAGACAGGTTTTGGACCCTGAGCTGTTACAAATGACTAACGACGCAGTGCATAAGATCAGGGCTCATATGTTGACAGCACAGAGTAGGCAGAAGAGTTATGCCGATGTTCGGCGCAGAGACCTGGAGTTTAAGGTGGGCCAGCATGTATTTCTGAAAGTGGCACTGATCCGTGGAGTCTTGAGGTTTGGTAAGCGAGTAAGTTGAGTCCCAGGTTTGTAGGGCCTTTTGAGATCCTTGAGCGGATCAATTCAGTGGCTTACCATTTGGCCTTGCCATTGTCTTTGGAAGCTATGCATAATGCTTTCCACGTATTGATGTTACGTCAGTATGTGGTAGATCTTTCTTACGTTGTGGACTTTGAGTCGTTAGAGCTTAACGAGGATTTGAGTTTCGAGGAAAAGCTAGTGCAGATTTTAGCCTGGGATCACAAGACTTTGCGTAACTGGGAGATCAACTTGGTTAAGGTTCAGTGGAGGAATCAGAAAGCTGAGGAAGCAACTTGGGAGTTAGAGAACGAGATGAGGACACGATATTCGGAGTTATTTTAGTCTTAGGGACTTTCGGGGACGAAAGTCATAAAAGGAGGGAGTATTGTAACGGCCTAGTTTTCCATTCTGGTTCCCAAGTGTTCGGTTGTTTATTCAGTTGTTCGATTGGGCAGTTAGGGCAGTTTGAGCCTTTAAGGGCATTTTGGTAATTTTTCCTTCAGGGTCGGTTTTGTTTTGTAACGGCCCAGATTTTCATTTCGGTTCTTCAGGTATGTTCGGTTACCTTTTCTGTTGTTCTGTTGGGCCGTTAGGGCAGCTTGGACCTTTGGGGGCATTTTGGTAATTTTGCCTTCAGGGGTAGTCTCGTAATTTTCTAGAGTTTTGGGTTATTCAGTTAAATTTATTGAGTTGGGTCTCTTTCGATTTTAGGTTTCCGGAGCTAGCTTGGTCCTTGGAGAGGTTTTGGAGCATCGATTTATTTATTTGAAAATAGAAATTAAAAGTTGCTCAGGCCAGGACTCGAACCCACGACCAAGAGAGGACACGTGTCGCGACCTCCCTTCTCCTTTCCCTCTTGGCCGAACCCTAGGTTTGTGGCTTTTTCTCTTTTTCCTCTCATTTTGCAAACTCCATCTTCCTTTTCTCTCTAAATCTGAGAACCCTCCTTTTCTCGCCCAAAGCTCCCAACTGCAACACACCTTCACCGAGCAGCCTTTCAGCCGAGACATCCTTCACCCAGTTGAGATCTCCTTTGCTGAGCAGCAGATCGCCCGACGCTCAGCAGCTTGATCCGTGCGCCTTCGTCGTTCGTCCCAGTCGCTTACACGCCAGCGCTCCAGCAACAACAGCACAGTCGAGCGCTTCGCCCCTGCCGAACGCACGTCGCCAGCGCGCTCGCTACTCACCTCACCCCTCGCCCCAGCGAGCCTTCGCAAGATCTACCGCAGGTTCGCCAGCTCGGCACGCCAACCGATCGCACGCTTAACCCCAGCGCTTAGCCTCCGCGCGCCTTCGCTCCAGCGAACGCACGCCTCCGCCAGCCCACGCGCGCACCAGCAGCAACCCCAGCGTCCGCGCACCAGCTCGCCGAGCCTTCGCCCGCGCGCCCGTCCGCACACCCACGCAGCTCTATCCGCGCATCTGCCGAGCAGCCTTGCAGCCCGCAGCCTAGCAGCCGTCCGAGAGCTTGTGATTCTCCTCGGGTTTGGGTAATTTCCCTCTTCCCGAGCCTTGTGCTTGATTGGTTACCTGTTTTCGCTTAGCCGTTAAATACTGATTAATTATTTATATTTATTGTTAGGTTGTTGCCTGCAGCTCTAAGAGCACGTTATTTCCTGTTGTTTTATCTGCTTGTTATCCAGGTAAGGATTCCTTGCCGGGGTTGTGTGGACCCTGCG
>JBBMKA010000020.1:1551939-1573119 GCA_037833695.1 Sechiopsis laciniata | reverse complement strand
ATTTTTGTTTATTTTATTTTTTTATTTTTTGAATTTAAAATCAAATAGATTGTGGCTCATATTGAGCCACATAGGTGAACATTATTTTATATATAATGCCCCAGCATGATGCAAGTATTTCTCTTAAAAAAATGTGTCACCTTCGAAAGTACCTTAATGCGTGTGAAGACCACGGTTAGTTAGGGGTGCGGGGCACCGATTATGTAATTGTAGACGAAGGGTTATGATAAACAGTGAGTTATAATAAACAATATTTGAGGTGCATGTTATTATAAAAAGGGTTATAATAAACAGTGTTTGAGGTGTAGGTTATTGTAAGAAAGTTATTAATTTTTTTTTACAATTTTTTTTAGTTAATTAAATTTAAATTAAAAAAGTTTACAAATAATTAATAATTTTTTTAATAAACTTATAATTAATATTGAACATAATAAAAAAAAAATGAAAAAATGATTTTTTTTTTCATATTCTATTTCACTTATATATTGATGTAGTTATGTATTAGAAATTATTTTTTTTAGAAATTATTTTTTTAAGTTAATATTGATCTCATGTTTTGTTTTCTTTATTCTTCAAAAAATCTTTTAGTTTTTAAGATTTTTTTTCCAAAATCTTAATGTTTAAGGAGTGAATCAATTTGAAATAAACAAAATATACTAATTAAAAAAAAAGATATACTACTATATAAAAGAAAAATAAAAATTATATATTATTAATTAACACCAATTCATGAGTTATTATTTTAAACAATCATCAGTTAATTTTGTTAAAAAACATCATATATATATATTAAAAAAATTTAAAGAAAATTTATAGTCAATATTCATAAAAATATTTAATAAAAATATAAAGTTTAGATAAATTGACACGTAGGTTTAGATAAACGGATACGCAGGTTTACGTAACCACAATTTATAATAAACAGTGGAACAAACAAGAGTTAAGTTATTATAACCAACCTGACCGTTTACATAAACTTAGCCCAAAACATTCCTAGAAGTTGTATGTGACAAATGACAATAGGTCTTTTTTAAGCGTTTGCCATCTAAGTTTTAACGCCCACTAACCTACTCCGTCGTATCATCTCAAACTTAAACCTCCGCCACCGCCGCCGCTCCCGTCGACTACCAGAACACTGAGAGACAGAGAACACACAGATTTTCCGCCATGGCTTTTGGCGCTTTCACTACTCCCTCTTCTTTCTCCCTCTCTAACTTCGATCATAATCGTACATTTCAGTCATCGCCGTCGTATTTGCACCACTTCCGCATCTCCGCTTCCCCTGCTTTCACCTCCCCTTCCTCCGCTATCAACGCCAACGGCACTTTCTTCACTCGTCGATATGACCGGTGCGACCTGCTTTTGGTGGCTTTTTCTGGAGGTGACGGCGGTAACTCTTCTTCGCGCGGCGGAGGAGGCGGTGGTGGAGATGATAATGGCGATGAAGGTGATTCTGGTAATGCCGGTGATAAGAACGAGGCGGAGGCGCTTCTGGTGTTGGCTGAGGCTGGCCGGTCACTTGAATGCCTCCCGAAGGATTTAGCTGCGGCGGTCGAGGCCGGTCGAATCCCTGGATCGGTGATCACGAAGTTTTTTGAGCTCGAGAATTCTGCTATCATGCGGTGGCTGATGCAGTTTTCTGGGTTCAGAGAGCGGCTGTTGGCGGATGATTTGTTTCTAGCGAAGATCGCCATGGAATGCGGCGTTGGGGTCTTTACTAAGGTTTTTTTTTTCTTCTTTTCACTTCCTTTCATAGTTCCGGATCAGTAAATGTGCTTTTATCATATCTAGGGTTCTTTTGGCATCTTTTATTGCATTTTCATGTGTTCTTTGCCTTTACTCACTTCTAAAAAAATCTCCCCCGAAAATTTTCATGTTCTTGCCCACTCATTTGTACATTTCGTTGGGACTTTATACTTTTGAATGCAAAATTTCGCCAATTCAGTGCTGTATTTTCGTTTGCATGTATATATCATCAACGATCCAGGCCTTGAAATTTTGTCTGACCATTTCCTTGATACGTTTTGTTTTTAGCTTATTGTAAATCTCTCCATTTCTTGCGGTTAATTTTTGTAATTTGTTTTGCAGACTGCTGCAGAGTATGAGCGCCGAAGGGAAAAGTTTTTTGACGAGCTTGAGATTGTTTTTGCCGACGTGGTATAATTCTGTTGTTAAAATGCCATAATCATCAAATTTTTATACGTTTCATTTGCACATGTTTAAGTGATTAAAGTAGATCAGCAGATATCATCATGTTTAAGTGATCACCATAATTGTTTAATGCATGATACTTTATCAAAGAAAAAACTTTTCATCCTCACATGCATCTATCAATTTTAAAGTGGGAAGTGTAATTCTGCCAGCCACTAATGGAATTTGATTGTTGGCAGAATCTATAATGGTTAATTGTTGATCCAAAACTAAAATTCAAGTCATCGTCAATCAGTCTTGGCTAAAGATCTGTATTTGCATTCAAACTGTTTAAGATAAGCAATGATTGCCAGTGTTTGTCTAGTCATTGTGAGAAGATGTTTACACACAAGGCTGAAATGCTAGAGTAATTAGTCTGATCCATTGATTGAATTCCTAGATATTGTATAAGATTGTATGGGCAGAGATTGCTTTCTAGGAGTGGTAAAAAATGAATTAAATGCAGATGTCCTGTTAAATACTTTGATGATGATCGATCTAGTATTTGGCTTCAAGTGGGATAAATCAATTGCTACGGTATTTGCAGTTATGATTTATTCATTAGTAATTGTATTTTCTTTCTAAACTCTTGAATATGCACTTGCACATGCTCTTCTTATCAAGAAAGATGTATATTATGGTGACAAATATTTTTGTAGGCAATGGCCATTATTGCAGATTTCATGCTTGTTTATCTTCCTGCTCCGACTGTTTCTCTCCGACCACCACTTTCAGTCAGTGCAGGAGCAATTACAAAATTCTTCCATGGATGCCCTGATAATGCTTTCCAGGTCTGTCATTCTCACGAAATAATTGGATCTTTGCCGAACACTTCTTTTGAGGCTTGTGAGAACTAAAGTACTGTTCTGTTCTAGGTTGCTCTCTCTGGAACTTCATATTCACTATTACAGAGATGTGGTTCAATAGTGGTATGACAACTTTTAGTTAATTTTGCATCAATTTTATATATTTGAAGAAATTGCATGATCTAAACTTATTTCATGTTTTCTATGGATAATTTTGCAGCGTAATGGAGCCAAGCTTTTTGCAGTTGGCACCACTTCATCACTGGTATATTACCATTTATTTCCTCTAGAAATTCTGAAATTTTTAGTCTTTTGTATCATGCCATTTTCTAGTCATCTCTTATGACCTCAATTTTCGCTTGTTTTCTTGCCACCTGTCACCATCAAAATTTGTTTCAGTGTCTCTTTGGCTTCAGATAAATAGGTTACTGGGATTCACTTCTCCCTCTAAAAATGTTTTTTCCCCGAATTAAACCAGTAATGCCGTCCTTTGAAGATTGGGAGTGTGGGCAGCAAAATTTTGAGCGTCAACCATGCAGTCTTATTGCCTGATCTTTTATACTTTAAGTCATAATTATACATTGTGGATACTTGCTTGTAGGGACTTTTTAATCAATCATGTTAACTGAGACCCATCTTAGCTCACACACAAAAGTATGTCCGTTTCCTTTTTAGTCCCAACAGTAACTACCAGAACTCTTTTCGTGATTCTTGTTTCTCTAGCTGCCTCCTCAACACCTGGGGGTGTTTCTTTTGAATAAAAATTACAGAAATTAATTTGTTATGCGCTCTTTTTAGGTTGGCACAGTTGTTACAAACACTTTAATCAACGCAAGGAAGGCTATTGATAAGAATGCTGCAGGTGAAGTGGAAAATATGCCTATAGTTTCCACCAGCGTTGGTTACGGTGTTTATATGGCTGTCTCCAGCAACCTCAGGTACTAGTTTTTGCAGTTATGACTTGTATGTATTAGCATTATGGCACCTTGCGTATTCTTGTGCAATTTCACGTCTGGGTTTTTTCTATATTTTGTGTTATGGAATTTTGCCGTTATCTTTCTTGAATTTTCTAAAAAGTAGCATCTTTCTGCATCATGATAGTCATATGATATAGCGGTCTAGGTTTGAAAAAAGGCAGAAAAAACTATGTTTAACTGACGCAATTTAGATGAGTGAGGTGGGGCTCACCTGTTCTTCTGGCTGGGAGAGGTATGATAGAAGTTCATCTTTCTATTGAGATTTTCAATACTTGTCGAGAGGGGAATTTCAGTTTTTAATAACACTATGGTTCTGTCCCAAGGTGCTGCCTCATCAATGGAGGCTTGGATCAAAATTTGTTTCTTTAGAGGTCTTAAGTTTGAAACTCACGAGTGAACTTAGTTGTAAAATTCCTTGTTGTCTCACTCACATGCCCATGATGCGACGCCCGAGTTTAGGAAGGATACATTAATGAACCGAGGCCACATCCGAGTGAAAGCAATCTTAAGGATATAAAAGTCATGGTTTATGGAAGGGTTAAAAGAATTGATATGTACTACCTATATCAACAAGGGACACCTTTCTTTTCGGTGGTTCAATCGTAAGAATTCCACAGTTAAGCATGCTTAACTTAGATCAATCCTAAGTTGGGTGACCTCTTGAAATTTTTTCTAAAAAGCTTGTGAGTGAGGAAAAAACATGCTGAAAGGACCTGGTATGTGAGGACAGTCTTCACTCTTTAGAAGGCTGCAGGTCTATAGCCCTTTTGTTTTCACTTTGTTGCACTAATATTCTATGCTGATGTTTTCCAAAAGCAGAGACTTGGTGCACTCTTGGACATGATTGGCATTCATTCGAAATAGCCAGTTTTATGCTTTATCATGGAATTTTTGAAAAGCAAGTTACTGTGCCCTGTACTATATATAATTTTTATAATAATAATAGTAGTAATGGTAATAAAACTGCTTTTTTATATACTTTCAAGTGGATTGCTTCTCTGTATTGTTCTCCATGTTTTTGTTTTCTGTTTGATTGTTTCTTTTCCTTTTCCTATTTGCTTTGTATCTTGAACTTCAAATTCTTTTCATATACTTGATGGAGAAAGGTAAAATAAGGAATGCATTGTCTTGAGGGTGATATAATCCAGTTATAACGGATTCTTTGAGATGAGAAGGATGATTACATTATGATTACTATATTTTTTAAATCAACAAACGAGCATAGCGTGACTTAGTGATCAAGAGTATTAAAATAATTAAAAGAGTGATGAGTTCAATTTATGATGGTTACGTTAACATAGGAAACAATTTCTTACGGATTTTTTTTGACATCTAAATATTATAGGATTAGGTGGTATGCCTCGTGAGAATAATCGAAGTGCACATAATTGGCTTCAACACCAACAAATATCAAAAAAAAAAAAAAAAAAAAAAAAAAAATTGAAGCAACACGTCAACTACTGTGAAACTAGTGAAACTTTTTGGTCAATATCAATTTCTGGTATTTTAATAAGATTGACCTGCTGGTCTTGTTCTGTTCTACCAAGATGTTGAGGCTTTTCGCGTAACTGGGATATGTTTGTTTTGTAGGTATCAAGTTTTGGCTGGTGTAATTGAACAGCGATTTTTGGAACCCTTGTTACACCAGCACAAACTCATGCTGAGTGCGATTTGCTTTGCTGTTAGGACAGGAAACACATTCCTTGGTTCACTTTTGTAAGATTTTCACCCCTCCCTGCAATTCAAACCATCATCTTTCGTACCTTATTTTTCATTTATTTTATCCTCAATGAAAGTTGGTTTCTTTTATCACTTTTACCTTTCTCTATTACTACGCTCACATTGCACAAACTTTCTTTTACCAGGTGGGTGGACTATGCTCGTTTGATAGGAGTTCAAAAGTGAGTGCTAATTCGGTAGTGTTTGCTTTAAATTAAGTTCAAATGAACGCCAATTTTCAATTCGTGTTTAATTTCATTATTCGCTGTACAAGATCAATAGTGGCGTTTTTTTTATTTTAATATAGTAAAAGTGACTTTCTTTTTTTGGGTTTTGGTTATAATTTACTTTTCATTTTTTCCCCTATCATTATATCCGTTTTTTCTTCTATCTTCCACTGTTTGCGGTTTGAATGTAAGGTATCGGTCAGGACACATATAGGAATAACAAGGAAATGCAGTGAAGTTTTTTTTTTTTTTTTTTTTTTGGGAACTTTGCTCTGAGTTTAAATGATCATTTTGACTAGCCTAAAGAGGTTGATGATATAGTAATTTGTTGTGTTTGCTTTTACTCCATGATTATTTGGGTTTAGGTAGTTGTTTTTGTTTTTAAAACAGGTTTAGGTAGTAGTTAAAATTGAATTGTTGTTAGTTTTATTTTGTTTGCTATTGCCAAAATTATGCTCTATTATGCTTATCAGGGTCAGAAGTATTTTAATTTAAAAGTGCTTGAAAAGCTAAGAAAGAGCATAACCCAAGACATCATGGAATCCAATTCCCCACTCTAGGATAAAAGTATTTGGAAAAAGAGAAATCGTATATCTTAAACTATTGTGACAAAGGTTATGGATTCAATTAATATTAACTACTTATCTGAAAGTAATTTTTTTTTAAAAAAAAATACTCAGGTTGTATATAAGATTTAAAAAATAGTTTACTTCAAAAAGGTACTTTTTATTTGGAGAATTTTGCGTGTATAATAAAAAGAGACCAATTTGGGTGCAGCCGTGGCTGCACTAAAAAACAAACTGCCCCTGATGTGGCTCATTTGGAACCACATATCTCAGTTTTTTTTTTTTTTTTTTTTTAAGTGTTCCATTTTTTTTTTAATATTTCCTTTTTCTTGACATCACCTCAGGGGTGCGGCCCAGTCTCTAATAAAAAAGTTAAAATATTTTTATCTATAGTACAAAATCAAAATTAATTTATTTCTAACTGAAAATTTAAATTGAATTTTATCCCTGGTTGAGCTCTATCAGTGATAGAATTAAAAAATTCAATCAATGAAAGACTCATTCTATCACTGCTTGAGTTTCTATTAATAATAGAGTTCTAATTTGAGTTCTATCACTGATTGAATTTTATAATGGATAAAAATTAATGTGCTATAGATGAATTATTTTAGAAATTGTATTACAAATATAATACAAGAGGTAAAATGCGCTCTTGAATTTCTCTTTTATTTGAATGCGTCAAAGCACTTTACAAATGATGTGTGCGTGTTTGTTTTTCAAAATACAAACAATGTTACTTAGATTGTGATCTACGTTGTACATATATGTTCAGGTTGCTACTAAGCACATTCAAAGCACTTGGACACTTTTGATAAAGAGGCACTCAACCTTGATAGTGAAATTAAACATTTGCTCTGTTGTATTTAGTTTGATGTGGTCAGAGGAAGAGTTGATCGATAAAGAAGATTTTAATATAGTGATGGATGAATGATCCTTTCATAAGAGATTTCATTCCTCTATAATTTTGAAGTTTTTTTCTTATATTTTTTTTGGTGAGTTCTTGTTTCTTAGTGATCTTTATGCTGATAGAGTTAACCTCAAAAGTTTTTTTAATGTCAATTAATATAGAGTTGATTGATATTTTCTCTTTTAGTTGGTTTTGATCCGAGCATAAGATCAAAATCAAAGTTTTATTTGAGATTTATTTCTCTATTTTAATTTCTCTCTTATGTTGTGGTAAGGTTTGGTTTCTTTTTTAATGAAACACTTAGAATTATTCAAAAAAAAAAAAACTATTTTTAACACTCTTTTATGTAATAAAGTGCTTAGAAGTTATATTTAGTTCAAGATGATCATTTATCTACGAATTAATTTATTAAATATAGTAAGATCAAATAGTTAGTCTTGTTACTTAAAAAAAAAATTGTCTCATGAGAATAGACCTAGATACTCACTCATACATATAACAAAAAAAACACTCATACATATAGCAAAAATTAAGATTAAATTAAGGTGACTTTGGCAAAGCTGTTTCAATTTGGAAAAATAATCTCTATTAAACTGAAATCAGCCAATAAATTGTAGCAATTCAAAACAAATAATCTCTATTCAGCGCATCTCTGGCGTTTGAGTAATAAACAAAAGCAACAAATCCAATTCCAGCACCTCCAAAAACAAAGCACATTTTCATCACATTTTATAAATAAAAGCTTAAAAGGTGTCTATGTTTATATTTCCTTTCCTAAACTGTTTCTCCAATGTTATATGCAGTTGATCCAACCCTTCCACTTCAACTGATAGGGGAGTTGAGACCCTCTTGAGAAGACAACGAATAAAGAGGTTGCTGATGTCTCTTAGAAGGGAACTGTGGCAACTTTGACTTTCTTATAGCCATGGATGACTCGCCGATACGTCGTAAAGTATAATTGGTGTAGAACGTTTGGAGAAAAGGTGAAACTTTCTCCCTCAACTTGAGGATGAGTATAAAGAGGATCCTGCAAGTAACTAGAATGATCAACACAGCTGTTACATCCCACCATTTGGAGTGATGAGCTTGATTTCCTATCAACATTTCTAGGATCACTTCTCCTTTTATTTTAGGACCTCCTCCTATTTGAGAATCGACCTCCAATCCTATCAAGTCGTTCTTGTACGCGCCCTGCATTTGAATCGAACGAGAACACGAAATCTTAAGTTTAGGTAGAACTTTTTCCCTCCAAATAAAATGTTTGCAATTCAACTTGTAAAAAGAAACTACACCATTAAATTGTCCTTTTGACTCCTTATACACTAGTGCTTTTTGCTAACAGAAACTAGAAGTACCTGTAAACCCCAGGCGCCATAGTTAATGTATGATATTGGGTAACGCCAGAACACCTTGGGAAGATCAGGAAGAAACCTAAAGTAACCAGAAGTCATCATCATGATTCCCTGCACACATAATTTGTATTAAGTATCCCTCTAAAAAACTATTTGAAGTTCGAATTCTCCCAGTAAAGCCATTTTCATTTGTTGAAAAACGATGTGAACCATTGTGGGAGTGTTTGGGACAAGGGGATCAAACCGGGAAGATGGGAAATAATTTTCTTACCCACGTTTGAGCTATAAGCAATTGTTCTCTCATAATTACTATTCATTCTCCCACCATCACTGTTCATTTCACCCATGACCACTTTTCATTACCCCATAACAAATATGTGTTCTCTCCGTACCCACTATAAATCACCATTTGCACTTCAACACACGGGTAATGATTTCTTTTATAATCATTCTTTGTACTCCAAACATAGGTAACCGTTCTCCTTATTATCATTCTCTTCACCTCAAACATAGATAATTATTCTCAGTTAATTATTCTCCCTCGTATTCTCATTCTCCATAAACATTTCAATCCCTTCTCCTCAAATGCCCCCCTAAGATTATTCATTAAAATGAACAAAAAGTAAATTCTTTTGATGTTGGCTATTGGATTATTTGAACATACGTGGAACTTTAATACATTATGTTTATGAAAAAGATGAATATTGAATAGTAATGGTCTTACAATGTAACCAGCTCCAAGAATGACGCCCATCAAAAAGTTGGGAACCAATGAAGCAATAATCATCATGCTGCTTTCTACAACTGCAATGGAGCTGAGAAGGTCGAGGCAGATGTAAGCGTAACGAGAGAACTCAGTTTCAAATTTGACCATGTAGAATACTATAGTTGAAGAAGCAAAAGACATGAGGGCTAAGAATGGGAATGAAGACAGAAAATTTGACATCGTGTATACAGCAATCCCATAATGCCCGTTCAGCCTTTCCTTATGAAAAACCTGTTTTGCAAAACGTATTCAAATAGCAAAACGATGAAAGTTAGTGTCTTTTTTGTGAAACACAAACTTCTGACAACAACAATTTCAATTTCAGTTTCCTTCATTGGCCAACTAAACCAAGCGCTTCTACAGTATGTTCTATGTTATTCAACTGACTTGCCTACGAGGCATAAGATGTACGTTTTAAGCAACATACGTAAGTTCGGAAACTACCGTGCAGGCGAGCTAGAAGCTATATGAAAGGCTGTGGAATTTTGGAATAAAGCGTCAAGGTAATCTACCTTCATCTCTTCAATGAATGATGGGAAGCCTCCAATGGACATGAAAGTCATAAATCCAGATATAAATGCTGCACAGGATGCCCTTGCAAAGATATCAGCATAGCTTGTACCAACATTCATGAATATTGTGCCCACACATACAGATAAGAGTATGTACATAATAATTCTTATCCAGTAATATCCCAAATCTCTGGACATGTTCACCGTTGATCTTCTAGTCAATGTTGAGAGTTGCTTCCACCATTTAGCTTGACTTCCACACTTCTTAGTTGTCATAGAAAGTCCTTCCTAATCAAAACTGCTACTAGTAAGATCGGGGTTGAAATAATGTCGATTGTAGAAATTTAAAGCTAGATTGATTGAGAGTATTAAGAATCGTTACTAGCATTATGAGAATGTTAAGTTATAAATGCTGGCTTACCATTTCTGATATCTCTCTCATCCTAGTTTTCACTTTGGCTTCGTACTCTGAGCATCTATATTTCTCTACAAGTCTTGCTTTCATCTCTGCTGTTGAAATCTTCGATAAAGGGTCTATTGGTTTTTGGCTTTCCTGAAGCAATCAAAACAGAGATTGGTAAACCCAAAAGTTAGTTAGATTCGAGTATCTAAATGGCGATGTGAATAACAAAGCAGCATTAGTGAGGCAGTATTTTTTATTTTGTTTCAATAGAACAAGGAAAATAATTTATATGTAGCTGTAGTAAACAGGTTCTATCAGCTTTTGAAAGTAAACTTGTTCGTAAGTAGTTAGTATTTTGGATCCACTTACTCTTTGAGAACTCATTAAAGTCATATTGACAGCATCAAAGTCTGAATTAATACAGCGAAGGAAGTGATCAGAAGGATTTCTTTGCCTTGGACATGGAAATCCTGCCTCTGCAAAGAACTAAACCAGAAAAGTATTTAGTCCTAGCACTCTTGGCATGAGGTTTTTTCAGTTCGATTCCGCTCGAAAGTATTATACAATAACCTAATATGTTTATAAAACATCTTTTATTTTATTTTTTTGATATCCATGACTGTTCTGGCTAGCTTACGCGCACCTTGACTATTATCACGAGACATACTGTTTGACCATACATATTTGGATGTCAAAAAAATTCGTAAGAAATTAATTTTTAGATATGGCCATTATGGATTGGACCCATCACCTTTTAGTTAATTAAAGTACCACTGAGCTTTTCTATGAAGATTATATGTTTATAAAACTTCTGGAACTGTTCCATAGGGTACAGCCACGTATTAAAAAGTGTTGTTGGGAGAAGAGTTAAGGATTGATCACAATAAAGGAACGCATACCAAGAAAAAGAATTCAAAATACTGGGTATTTGATTCTGAGTATATCAAAGATTTGAATACTGGTTCAATGACAATCCTTTTCTCATTTCCAAATATTTTCACAATTATAAACATGCATGTGTCTTGAAAATTGGCATTTCAATACACGAGGAGGCATACTTAAAAAACACATATTCATCAAGCTAATTATATCTTTACCTCTGCTGCCATTTTTGATTCCCCAAAGTAAACAGCTTGGCCTCCTGAAAGTAGAAAAAGATCATCAAAGAGAGCAAAAACCTCACTGCTGGGCTGATGGATCGAAGAGATGACAGTTCTTCCATCATGAGCAATGCTTCTAAGAGTTTGAATGACGAAGAAAGCAGCAGCGCTGTCGAGGCCGCTGGTTGGTTCATCAAGGAACAAGAGGCTTGGTCTGGTGAGGATTTCCAATGCAATGCCTAATCTTTTCCTTTCTCCCCCACTGATGCCTCTTACATGCCAGCTTCCAACAATTCCCTCAGCACAATCTTGGAGACCCATTTCCAATATTGTTCCTTCCACAATATCATTTACTTCTTTTTTGGTCATGGAACTTGGAAGCCTCAACTGGGCTGAATATGATATGGTTTCTCTAACTGTCAGAGTTCCCAACATCGTATCCTCTTGGGTCACATAGGCCTGAAATTTTGGAGGAAGTTAGAAAAGAATAATGAACTAAAAGTGCGAGGCAAGAAGCATCAACTCTTGAGACAATGAACATTCTCTGTTTAAAATTGATTTAAGACCCAAAAAGCTATGGTTCAATCTATGGTAGACACCTACCGGTAGAATTAATTTTCTACGAGTTTCTTTGACAACCAAATGTCTTAGAATCAGACAGTTGTCCCATGAGAATAATCGAAGTGCACGGAAGTTGACTCGATCATCACGGATTTAAAAATAATGGTTCCAAGTAAAAATGACCAAAACCTCATACTTGGTTGATGAACTACATACTAATACTAACCACAATGCCGTAATCTAGCCTCCTTTTCTTTCCATTAAGAAGAATGTTTCCTGTCAAGACTGCATTTTGGGCCAATCGACCTGCAGAAACGAGCTCAAAGAGAATGATTAGTGTAATGTCGCTAAGTAAGCTTCTGATAACTCTGAGGCACAGAAAACCAAATATAAAATCTTATTCTCTAAATTACAATATTTAAAAATACCCCTTATGAAAATTATGATAAAAGTTCCATATAATACTTTAGGCTAAATTATAAAAAAAAAAAAAAAAACTCTTAAACTTTGTTTTTTGTTTCAATAATACCAGTGACAATCTTAGCTTTTTCACCTTTAACGTTTCAAAACTACCCTGAGGTAGAAAATTCAAAGAAAAAAAAAAAATATGGAAAAATACTATTTTTTCAGCTTAATTTAGACAAGTGTCTTAATCACTGCCACTTCGTTCCAAGTCACCACCATGTCAACTCATTTATGAAAGGTCATAGGTAATATTGAAACTTTTGAAAGGATATATTATTTTTAGAGAAATTCCAAATTTTTGAAAGGATATGTTATTTGTTTAAAGAAATTCCAAACTACCCTTGGAGTAATGCTATTAGGATAGAAATGAGAACATTTGTAGGTAATAAGGGTATGTTAGTAATTACCAATTAGTCAAAGAGTTTATTAGGAAAGTTTGGTTATAAATACAGAGAGTGAGAAAGGAGGAGGCATGCAATATTTTGGCAAGTGACTTAAAAGCTGAGAGATGGAGGGTCTAAGTAATTCAAACAGTTGGTTTACTTAACTTACGTGTCCTTTTATACCTATTATTATTCCCATTTCTATCCTAATAACATTCATGTCAGTAGGTAAATAAGGGAAGGTAGCTTAGTGCTACAGTAACAAACGGTGGGCTAAATATTAAATATTCATGTGATGTCATGCAGCTTTAATTACCCCACTGGGTTGTTCATTTCTATTTGCAGACAAAATTTAATTTGAATTTTTTGTCTATTCCAAAAGAAGTTAGAAGTCTCTTCAGGGTTTAAATAACCTTGTTGGCTAATAGTTTCCTTCTCTTGTAATCTAGGGTTTAAAAACATTTTAGATTCTTGATAAAAAGAGTTAAGATTTAAAAAAGGTTCAAACTTAAAAGAATGCATAAAAAAGCCGAAACCAAATAAAAACAAAGGATTATTAGTAATAAAGATAACCTTCCTCCCCACCCCCCAAATGTTGTTGAATCAAAAAATAAGACAACCTTACTTTTTGAGGACCGAGTTAAAAAAAAAACAATAATTCAATCAGTAAATAATAGAGATCACGGTTCGAATCTTCGTCCCAAAATTGTGGTTGAACTCAAAAACAAAAATCTCAAGACTGAGAATTGAGAATGTCTCTTTTAGGCTATGTTAGTTCTAGTGAACAAAACCAAAACTTGATAAATGGGTTGTTCTTGTCCTATGAGAATAGTCAACATATGCCTAAACTAGCTAAGGTGGATGCAAAGAAAATGGACTGTTCTGGTTTCTAAATCAAGATATGAGTTTTAAATCCTCACATTGGTTCATTTGTAAGAAAAACAGCTTAGGTGGATGCTGATTTTGAAGCTTGTTGCTCCATGAGCAGAATATACAAAAGGAGAAGAAGAACATAAAAAACCAGAGAGCTTAAAGAGAGAAAGATGAAAGCTAAAAAGCAAGGAAGAGAGAGAGAACCTGCTAATGAGTCAAGAAGAGTGGATTTGCCAGAACCAGAAGGACCCATAATGGCCATGATTCTTCCAGGCTCAGCATAGCCACTGAGACCATCAAGCAGGAGTCTTCTACTTTGGCCATTCCAGAGATTTGGAATCATAACACTCAGATTTTCCCAAACCAAATACATAGAAGCAGCAGCAATGGCAGCCTCCCCATGCTTGCTTTTCCTTCCTTCTGATTTCTCTTCAACCTCCACAGAGCTTTTCCCATCTGCCCTGTCCTCTTCAATCTCCATGAAAATCTTGTCACACTTGCAACACCCTCCTGGTCTTCAGCCAACAGCCTTTCTGTATTTCTCTTTAAGCAGACTACAACCAGCAGCATTTATAGTGTGTTCTTTGTACTGCTTTTTCAACGTCCTAAAACTCCTATTAGAAACAGTTGAAAACAGTTTAAGAGTATTTATGAAGACCTCTTAATTAGTTTTTATTCCCCCCACCCCCCTCTCGAAAAGGATTGTCCCCAAAATTTTCGGTTTTGGTCACATAAATAAAGGTGTACTCTTAAGATTTTCAGAACAAATTTATAAAAAAAAAATACCTGAGATTACTTTACGGGTGCTTCACTCAAAAACATTAGGCTCTAATATCATCCCAAACACACCCTTAGTATACAAAATCTTATGTTTACAAATGCTACTATCAGAAGGACAGTCAAACGAGTAAAACAGTAGATTTGTTATACAGGTAAAAAAAACATTAGAAAAGGAAAGTCCAAACTGTACGAGGCATAAATACACACGTTCTTCGACATTGAATTCTCTTGGAATACAAAGCTACAATTTAATCCAACCACAACCATCCAAATTGTACAAGTATATGCTCTATTCAATGTATAATTGTAATCATATATCTAACTGCTGCATATAAATGTGGTAACAAAGAGTTCTACATGATCAAGTCGAATAGCAAGATTCAAATGTTACAAATTCATCCCTCTTTTTTTACTTCCTTTGTTATCAATCAGAAAAATGAAAGTGTGTTAAATTTTGATACAATACAACCAGTGAAATGTCATATTCAAGGCGTTTGTCTGTTCTTTACTTCTTTTTATCTCATTTAGTATATTTAAGATGTCATCTTCTCTCTTTCTAACAAGTGGCAAAGTGGGTGAGAGTTGATAGCAGAATATGCTCGAGTATTAAGAGTAAAACTTGAAAATGGAATAAAGCTCAGTAAATATCCCACCAAACCCAACCATCAATGCCTAAAAAAGCAGATTTGGGAAGGCTGAAATAGTGAAAGAGTTAAAGACATTTATGAGGCAATTATGCACTTCTGCAATTCTTCATCTATAAGTCTCTTTGGAGATGTGAATTTACAGTTCAAACCACTACTCATACTTTAATTTGATATCTTGAGTGTAACTTGACTAATCTCACCAAAATATCTGAAACAAGTAGAATGTTAAATTTAGGTTAGTAACTACTATGGATTGAACTCATTCCTTCTTAGTTCATCAATGTCATTTTGATCAATAGGCCAACCGATGACGGTTTTCAATCACTACTCATTGATGTACCGCCAACTGCATATCTACCATTTGTAATGTTCCATTTCTCTGTTTGACAAGCAATTGTTAAACAGGAAGAGTGGAACCCATTTCCTTACTGTAACGAAAAGTTCTCTCTTTATTTTCAGAGCATTTGGAATCTGAAGAAACAGCGAGTTCACAGGGTGAGGTCTTGATCTATTCCTTCCATCTTCATTGTGCTTCTATGTTACGAAAAAATGCAACAAGTCGTCAAAACAGTGAAGAAAAAAACCAGAACAAACAGCAGAGCTTCTCAGATTAGGAATAATCATAAATCTTTATGGTTTTCTTTTATTTTTCCACTCGATAACGGAAGTGGCAGCTTCGTGAATAAAACAAAAAGATATAAATGTAATGAATTAAAGTCATACAGTCTTCTTTTGTATTACATGTGCAAATTATGAAATTAATTTCCTATGGAATTCCTCGACAACTAAATGTAAAGGGTTGAGAATAGTTGAGTGTTCATGTAAGCTGGAGATGACACACAGATTAAAAAAAAAAAAAAACTTAAAGTACTCATTACTCAAATTCTCCATTCTTAGATGTGCTCAGATGCAGATTCCAGCCTTATACATTGGTTAAATTATTATTCAGATTGTTAGAGGATCACATTATATAAGTTCAATCAATACAATAAAAAAATAAATTATTACAAGTGTGGACAATGTAAATGATATGAAATCAACCTCAAAGAAGAAAAATGTCTAAACAAAACTTCAGAACACCATATTGAAGAAATTTCCTTATATTTACTATATCTTGTTATTTTCCTTTCCTTGATACATGGATCAGCAGCTAACGACATACCTCTTAGAAGTTACATTGTTATAGGTACAAACTTTCCAAGTTACTGTTCTTGGTGCTTCTAGTTGAAAGGAGAGTTGAGACCTTCTTGAGAAGAGAGCGAGTGAAGAGGTTGGTGCCTCTTAGAGGAAACAGAAGGCGTTTTTCTGAAGGAAGGCCTCCTCTGGAGATGTTGCAGAGTTTTCTTTGTGAACATTTTCAGCAACAATGGCGAAGCTCTTTCTTTGAATTTCAAGACGACAAAGAAGAGAATTCGGTACAGAAGAACAAGGAGCATTAGACCTGCTAAGTCCCACCATTTGGAATGGGTTATTGGAATCCCATACATGTTGGTGATTACATATTCGCCACTCAACTTTGGCATGCCAGGTATCATCGGGTCAAATTCGAGCCCAACCAAGTCATTTTTGTAAGAACCCTGCATAATGAATTTAAATTTCCAGTTAAATCATAATTGAACCATCCAATTTCATCAGGAAAATGGAAGCTTAATCAGAGACTGGATATGCCAAATTTTCAAGTAATTCAATGATTCAATTCTACATTCTCTTTTAAATCAGTGAGATCAGGAGTATCCTCCAATATGCATGGATTTGGAAAGCCTTGCAAGATAATACCTGCAGTGCCCAAGAACCATAACTGAGATATGAGATTGGATACCGCCAAAATGGCTTTGGAAGGTCAGGCAACAATCTAAAGAAGCCAGAGGTCATCATCATGATACCCTGAAGGGAGAAAGGAAAAAAATGTTTACATTGGAGATTCGAATCATAAAATATGAAGAGGATAATATCTTATCAACAAGGTTTATTGAGTTCTTACAATGATTCCAGCGCCTGTTATAATTCCCATCAGGAAGTTTGGAACCAATGAAGCCACAACCATCATCAACCCTTCTATAACAGAAATGCAGCCAAAAATATTGAGACAGAAGAATATGTAGCGGGAGAACTCGGGCCGATATTTCACCATGTAGAAGGTGATTGTCCCAGAAGCAATTGAAATTGAAACCAAGAAAGGGAAAGAAGAGAGGAAGTTTGACAATATAAACACTGTAACTCCATAGTACCCATTGAGTCTTTCTCTGTAAAACATCTGTGGAAGAACAAAACTAAAACTTCAAAAGACTAGAAAAACACCAAGTTCAAGATTATGGAAACACCTTCGAGAAAAATATTCTCTTCCAACATCAGATGTTTTACCTTCATTTCCTCAGTGAACGATGGAAATCCCCCTATAGTCATAAATGTCATAAAACCAGTAATGAATCCACCACAGGCTCCTCGAGCCAAAATTGCAGTGTAACTTGTTCCAACATCAAAGTAGATGGTACCAACACATATGGAGACTATCACATAGATAATTATCCTTAGCCAGAAATATCCCACGTCCCTACACATATTCAAAAATGATCGACGGGTCAATACTGAGAGCTGCTTCAGCCAACTAGCTTTGCCTCCTTTTTCCTTTTCAACTTCAAGTCCCTCCTGAAAAAGATGAAAACTGTTCATACAATTTGTTCCAAAATTGCTTCTTTATCTATGCAAGTAAAACCATGAAAATTGAACTTCATGGACTTCAAACTCCTACAACTTCTACTAATGCGATATTATTATAGCTTTTTGATCTCTCTAAGACTTAAGATATGTTGAATTAAATCATCAATCAACTCAAAAGCTTAAATTGATGGGTAAAAGTAAATTTAATTATATCAACCAACAAGATAATAGAATCATGCTTACAATGGTGGATATCTCTCGAATTCTCGCCTTCACCCTACTCGCATACTTCGAGCTCCTATATTTTTCAACAAGCGTAGACTTGATTTGAGCTGTAGCCAAATTCAAGAAAGGGTCTGATGTTTGAGGGATATCCTACAAATTCAGGCACATATGAATGAAGCCATTCATCACAAAATGGAAACTCAATCCACCGTTGAACTTAGTTCTTACCCGAATCTTTAAAGACCCTTTGAGCGTGGCCGTAACGATATCGAAATCCGAATTAATACAACGAAGAAAGTGATCAGATGGATTCCTCCTACTCGGACATGGAAAACTAGCTTCAGCAAAGAACTACAAAAAAACAAATAAACCAGTGAGGCAAAACATCAAACAGCTAGCAGGCAAACAACTCACAACTCAAAACCACAAACCCAATACCTGAATAGTCATTTTGGCCTCCCCAAAGTAAACAGCCTCACCACCAGACAGCAAAAACAAGTCATCAAAGAGAGCAAAAACCTCACTACTGGGCTGATGAATCGAAGAAACAACAGTCCGGCCATCACGAGCCACATTTCTAAGAGTCTGAATCACAAAGAACGCCGAGGCACTGTCGAGCCCACTGGTGGGTTCATCAAGAAACAGCAAACGAGGGCGTGTAAGGATTTCAACCGCAACACTCAATCGCTTCTTTTCCCCGCCGCTAATTCCTCGAAGATGCCAGTTCCCAACCAACCGATCGGCACAATCTTGAAGACCCATTTCCAGAATCGTTGCCTCGACGATGCTGTCGATTTCATCTTTGGTCGTGGAATTGGGAAGCCGCAATTGGGCTGAGTAGCTTATGGTTTCTTTCACTGTTAGGGTCCCTAATAGTATATCTTCTTGGGTTACATATGCCTGCAAAATTTGAAGTAATGTTTTGAATTTCTTGTTTGATAAAAATGGTGTAGTTTGATTTTGTTAAAGAGAAGCTTACGATTTCGCCATAGCCAAGATTTTTCTTCTTTCCATTTAGGAAAATATTTCCAGTCATTACTACATTCTTGGAGAGTCTTCCTGTTTCATAATTAACCCACAAATTATGTAATAATAAATAATCATATTAATATATAATTAGTAAGTTGATCATAAACCAACTTTTGAACATTCCATTTTTAATGTTGATCGGATCGAGTTAGAGTAAAACTTCAGAACCTCCATTTTATATATATGTTAGTATGCGTTACATCATTGAGTCCCATGACAATTTTATAAATTAAAACTACTTTAAAATAAATTATTTAGGGGAAACCAAATGTGTTGTATATTTCCCTCTGGAGACAAGTTTTCTGTTTCTTTTTTTTAACATCATTTGGGATTCGGGAGTGAAAGGATTAAAATATATAACAGGTTAGATTAATTAGTTGGCGAAAATGTCGCAACCTCAATGAATTATAAATTGGAATTTAAGGTTATCCATTCCAAACTCTTCACTTCCTTCTGATCTTATCAACAGCATCAAATTACTTGTTTAATAAGAAAACTTACTCATTTTTTTTTATTATCAAAGCAGACTCAATTTAACATCAAAGGGCATATATCATTGATCTAGAAGTTTTAATTTCAAATCTCAATTCTATATTATTTTTCTTCTACTAAAAATAAAATTTTCTTATATTACCCTTCAAGTATGGTGTTTGGATAAATGATTGAAAATGAGGGATAGTAGTGTACTCGTTGTAAGTGGTTTTAAATGGTTCTAAACTCTTTGGTGAAAATAAAATCTAGTTTGGATTGAAGATTATGAGTATTTGTGATATAATATTTAAACTCTTATTTAAATAGCTTCATTTGCATAAATAGATTATAAATAGACAGAAAATTCTTGGGAATCAAGAGTGGTTGGAGTCACTCCATCCTAACATAGAATTGGACCAATTTATGAACAAGTTTTCACAGACTTTTTATTCAAAGCCACATTAAAGGTGGATGCATAATTTCTAACTTATTTAAATGTCCGCAATAAAAAATATAATATATTATAAATGTTGGAGCTAAAGAAAAAGTGGAAGAAGCTTCTCTGAATAAAATGAATTTGTTTTTCTTCATTTGTTTATCTATTTTTCTCTATTTATTTTCCTACTTGGATAGAATATGTCGAATTAGTAACAATAAAATATAAATTGAAATAAAAATTTAAAGTTTTAAATGACACAATTATTCTAATTAACTTTTTTTCCTTGGTTGGAAAAAAAAAAAAAAAATTTAGTAACATAAACGATTTTCCTTTTTAATGACAAATAAATTTTATTAGTCTAAGAAGAATAATGCTATTTTTAAAAAATTATTAGACTAAATTATTGTCCTACTATTCATCAAAAAAAGAATTATTGTCCTACTTCATAGCTTATTTCAATTTTGTACTTAAAAAAAGAAGATTATTTCAATTTAGACCAAAATGTTGATAAAGTCACAGTTCTAGTCAAAATTTTAAATTCGTTATTCATTAGTAATTATTGTTATTGCTGACCAATTGAAATTAATTATTATTTTTTAATTCAATGTATTTATAGTAAAGATTTGAACAAACTTTTTAATTTCTAAGTTATTGTCAATTGAATTATGTTTTAATTAGCAAATTAAAACTAACTATTAAATAGTCAAACAAAAATAATAGTTTGACATAATTTTCATATATTAATAACCATAAGGTATACGTGGTTTGAATCCCTCACTTCTCTATTATACTTACTGCTTAAATTTAGACGCGGTTTTCCTCAAAAAAAAAAAAAAAAAAAAATCCAGACGCTGTTTTGAAACAAAATGAATATAAATATAATGAATCACTACTTAAAATTGAAATTAGGGGTGAACGTAGGTTGGGTTGGGTTGGGTTGAAGAGGTTTTCAATCCAACCCAAATTTTTGGGTTGGTCATTTTTCCAACTCAACCCAACCCAATTAAAGAGACAACCCAACCCAACCCAACCCTATATTTTCGGGTAGGTCATCGGGTTCATCAATACTTGCAAATATATATACTTTTTTTAATTAAATTGGTCATACTTTATACATAAACAAA
>JBBMKA010000020.1:1540416-1551839 GCA_037833695.1 Sechiopsis laciniata | reverse complement strand
CCCATAGGAGATTTGATACTTTATGTTTTGGAACTGATTTATAACGTTGTTTTGAATTCTGGCCAGTACACTTATTTGCTTTATGAGATGTTTGAAATTATTGCAATGACATGTTTTAGTTTTATCGATTTAAACTGTTTTTAATCTCATGCATGCTGAGTAAGGACTAGGTTTAGGACCACTTTTCGGGTCCGGTCCTTACAGGCAGTTTCGTAATTAACCAAGATTTCAAGGCTATTTCTATTAATTATTGAGTTTGGTTATTTCTCGGTTTCAGGTTTCCAGGGTTAGAGATGCATCTTGGAAAGCTTGGGAGTTCTTTTGGTTAAAAGAGAAAAATAAAGAAAGTATTTGTTAAAAGTGCCTTTGTTAGGACTCGAAGCCGGAACCCCTGAGGACACTTGTCACATCCTCATTAAACCCTTCCCTTTTGTCAAATCCTTAAGACTAGCCGCACCTTTCATTTTTTCTCAAAACGCAAAAAAACTCCCAACAAGATTTTTCTCCTTTCTCTCTTCTTTTACCGAGAGTTCCCTAGCTGCCTTCACCTTTTACTGAGATCAAGTTCCCTAGCTAGCTTCATCCTTTGCCAATCCGAGCAACCACCGAAAGTAGTCCCTCGCGAACACCAGCCCCATCGAGACTCTTCGCACCAGCGATCGCAAGTCCTTGCAGTCCTCACCATCGTTGTCCTCTCGCTGTGCCGCTCGCCCTTTGACCTTGCTGCAGCCATTCGCTCGCCCGTCGCAGTACGCACGAACCAGATCCCCTTCGCACACGAAAATACCTCACCCGCGCTCTCGCACAGCCAGCCCGTGCCGAGCCAGCCAGCCGTGTTGCCTCGCCCATCACCGCACGTCCTACCGCAGGGAAATAGCCTTGCTGCCGTAGCTCTTTGCCCGCTCACTCACATAGATCTACCGAGCCCGCGTATCAGCGCTCACTGCCACATAGGTCAGCGCCCGTGCATGCCTCGCCTTTGCCTTCGCCTTCACTGAGGCCTCGCTGTCGAGCCAGTTCTTCTCTATTTTGGGTAACTCCTTTCCGAGCCTTATTGTGTGTAGTCATTTCAGCTTCTGAGCTGTTAGATAGCAGTATTTAATTAGTACTTGTTAATTATTGATTGTTAGGTCTGTTGGTTCTGCAGCTCAAGGAGCATTATCTGTTTGTGTTTATTTACTTTCCTTCTAGGTAAGGATTTCTTACCGAGATTGTGTGGGCCCTGCGAAATATCATTGATTGTGTTCATGTGCATGTTTACTGTTTACGAGCATGTTAGTGGATAGGATTGTATGTTATTCTGTTCTGCTAGCATGTAATGATCCTGTTTCAACATGTTAGTGCCATGCTAGGTTTGTTCTTCCAGCATGCCTTGATTTTCCTGTTTAAGCTCGTAGTACCATGCTAGGGTTATATGTTGTTGAGCATGTTTGATTGTTAGAAAACAGGGTTGAATGATCTTAGATAGAACTTGTTAGGATGTCATCATTCAAAGGCTGAGAGTGGACCAATGTATGTATCCCCACCCGTTGGGCTGTTAGGTCAGATTCCTTACCCCCAGCAGCTGGGTGTGGAGTAGATACCACACTGGCATAAGCCTAGTCTGTAGCCTGCTAGAGTAGAACCCTACCAACGGTGCAAGCCTACCTTGGCCGATTCTTAGCTTTAGGCGTCGGTGGTATTCAGGCTGTTACAGTTGAGTGTCAAGGGCTTCGCACTACTATAGATCAGTGATATCGATTTCGAGTCTTTTGGCATGCGTACCTAGACCGGAGTAGTTTGTCCCTAGGCCCCCACATTTACTAAGTTTGTAGCAGCATGCGGTGTACGCGCACACGCATTAGGCGCTGGGCGAGAGCTCCCTCGAACTAATGTTCATGGGTACACCACTTTCTTTCTAAGTCTAGAGCCTGACATCGGTACTCTCAAAGATGTCCCAGGACCAGTTTGGAGAGCTGGTCAGGACCATCTTTTGAGTTGGTCATTTGGTTGAGGGTATGAGACCTTTGAGGATATCTGTTTGGGATCAGCTTTTGAGTTGGTCATTTGGCCGAGGGTATGAGACCTTCGAGGATATCCGTTTGGGATCAATTATTGAGCTGATCACTAGGCCGAAAGTAAGAGATTTTCGATGACTCAGGAGTTGTATTGACAACTCATTCCAGAGATTCTGTGTTGGTAACTGTTTGCATGTATACTTGGATGCTAGATGATATGTTGTTTCGTACTGTACCCTGGTTGGGGATTCTTACTGAGTGCCTTTGTACTCACCCTTATTTTCTATGGTTTTTCCCCAGGTAACTTGGGACAGCATCGGGACGGCTAGCGGAGAAGCTGAATGATCATGGGAGTTGCCGGCGTCACTCTGTTTTTAATGTTTTATTTGATTCAGCATTTAGTTGGACACGGAGTCTATAGGGGAATTTTGCATTATGATGTTTAACTGTTTATGGATGTTTAAATAAGATTACTGGCCAGGTTTTGTGTTTTCTGTTTTAACAAGTTGAGTTGGTTCTTTTAATTTTAATGGAAATTACATTTTCAGAGATGTCGTATTTATTTTTAAATGCTTTTACACTCATGTATGCTGAGTAAGAATCAGGTTTATGACTATTTTAGAGTCGGGTTCTTACACCTCTCCTCCAAGACACTTCGCCTATAAAGTTCTTCACACCAATTGAGGAGCATAATCCTACTTACCACAATACCTCTTACTCATATACTACAAATCTCCATAATAAATTACACTTGCACTCTTACAGGAGCATAGCTCAACTCGTACGTCAAATCTGTTAACAACCAAGAGGTTTCAAATCTTCCCATTTTCTTCCCGCAATAATAACAATTTCCTTCATTATCCAATTAAACCAAGTGCTTCTTCTTCTACCTATGTCTCTAATGCAATGCATGACATTAGTGCTTCTACAGTATGTTCTATGTTATTCAACAAACTCAAGTATGGGATTGTCAGTTATTAAATGGGTTGCAGAAGATGCACATTTCAAGCGGCTTACTATCGAGCAAGTGAGTTAGAAACTATGCGAAAGGCTGAATTTTAGAACAAAATGTTGAGGTAACCTATCTTCATCTCTTCAATAAATGATGGAAAGCCACCAATGGCCATGAAGGTCATAAATCCAGAAATGAAAGCTGCACAAGATGCTCTTGCAAAGATGTCAGCATAGCTTGTACCAACATGCATGAATATGGTGCCCACACAAACAGATAAGATTGTGTACATAATAATTCTTATCCAGTAATAGCCCAAATCTCTAGACATGTTCACTGTTGATCTTCTAGTCAATGTTGAGAGTTGCTGACACTATTTTGCTTGGTTTCCACATTTCTTAGATGTCATAGAAAGTCCTTCCTGCATCAAAAATGCTACTAGTTAAAGTAAAAAAAACGTTGGTCATTGAAATCTAAAGCTACATTATGAATATGAGAATTGTTTGCCAAGCATTTTGTAAATGGAAAGCATTCCGGCTTACGATTTCTGATATCTCTCTCATCCTAGTTTTCACTTTGGTTTCGTGCACTGAGCATCTGTACTTCTCAACAAGTCTTGCTTTCATCTCTGCTGTTGAAAACTTTTATAAAGGATCAATTGATTTTGGTTTTCCTGAAGCAATACAGAACACTGTAAACCCGAAAGTTAAACATGATAACCGAAAGAATCGGAGTATTATTAGTGGTATGTGTAAGATTATAAGCTCGGTAGGCTTGAGTATCTATACGGCAATGTGAATAGCAAAGCAGCATTACAAAGGCAGTATTTTGTTTTGTAGGTTAGGACAAGGAAAATCTTTTACTTGTAGCTGTAGGAAATAAACAAGTTCATCAACTTTTGAAAGTAAGTTCATTAGTGTTTAGTAGTTTGAATGCACTTACTCTATGAAAACTCATTAAAGTCATATTGACTGCATCAAAGTCTGAATTAATACAGCGAAGAAAGTGATCAGAAGGATTGCTTTGCCTTGGACATGGGAATCCTGCTTCCACAAATAACTGCAAAATCAGAAGAATATTTAGTCTTAGAACTCTTGGCATGGGATTTTCACAGTTGGATTCTTCTTGAAAGAATATAATCTTAGAATATGGTTCCAAAACATTTGTTAACTTTCTCATAGGGTACTCCTACATATTAAAGAAGTGTCGACTTCGAAAAGTACTTGAGACACTGCAAAGTGTTTGATGGGATAAGCACCCAAAGATAGATCGGACACAGAAAGGAATGAATACTGAGAACATAGTTAAAATACATGGTCTTTCATTCTGATATTGAGTATACCAAATATTTGTATTCTGATTCAATGAAATAACCTTTTTCTCATTTCCAAATATTTGCACAACTGTAAACGGCAAGGGATCTTGAAAATAGGCATTTCAATTTTTTAAACTCAAATACAGAGCATCTATGTAGAGAATGTTATTATTATTTTTTTGCTTTATTTATATACAATGATAGTTTAGAAGTGCATAAAAATTATATTATAGATGTGTGTTTTTTTTTTTTAAAAGTTCGTGAGTAATTGACCAATTTGCACGCACCTCGACTATTCTCACAAAACAATTGCATAGTTCTACTATATTTGGTTGTCAAGGTAACTCGCTGGTGAAATTAACTCTTAGATAGGCGATCTAAGCACTTTATGATTTACAGGTCATAGGTCAATGCAGGATGATTATTATAATGTGTTCTTGTAGTACGCTACACATGCTGTCGATTTTCGTCACAGCTTGTCCTAGGTTCAATAGGGTAATTTGAGGCGGGTGTGACAATTTGGTAACAGAGGCATACATTTTGTTTTGGAAATCATAGAGGCATACTTATATAAACAAACGTCTCCATCATGTTAATTTTATCTTTACTTCAGCTGCCAATTTTGATTCTCCAAAATAAACACCCTTGGCCTCCTGAAAGTAAAAAAAGATCATCAAACAGTGCAAAAACCTCGGTGCTAGGCTGATGGATTGAAGAGATGACAGTTCTTCCATCATGAGCAATGCTTCTAAGAGCTTGAACGACGAAGAACGCAGAAGCGCTGTCGAGGCCGCTGGTTGGTTCATCAAGAAACAAGAGGCTTGGGCTGGTGAGGATTTCCAATGCAATGCCTAATCTTTTCCTTTCTCCTCCACTGATGCCTCTCAAATGCCAGTTTCCAACAGTCCCATCAGCACAATCTTGGAGACCCATTTCCAATATTGTTCCTTCCACAATATCATTTACTTCTTCTTTGGTCATACAACTTGGAAGCCTCAAATTAGCTGAATATGATATGGTTTCTCTAACTGTCAGAGTTTCTAACATTGTATCCTCGTGGGTCACATAGGCCTGAAATTTTGGAGAAATTTTTGAAAGAACAATCAACTAAGGGCTTGTTCCATAACCCTTAGTTTTTGTTTTTGAAAATTGTGCTTTGTTCCCTACCATTTTCCTGGATAGTTTTCATCTTTCCTAAGAAAACATTTAAATTTTTAGCCAAACTAATAAAACAAAAACAAAATTTTAAAAACTACTTTTTCACGATTTCAAAACTTGGCTTTGTTGGTGAAATCAAAGTAAAAAATGGATAACAAAACCCTAAATCCATGAGTGAAAATAGTGTATAAACTTAGTTTCAAAAGTCAAAAACCCAAAACTCTAAAGTATATTTGATAACTATTTCATTTTTTGTTTTTGAAAATTAAATCTGTAACTATTATTTGAACAGTTTTTCTTACTTGTTTACATTTTAAAAACGAAACAAAATTTAAAAATATAAAAAAAGTAGTTTTCAAAAGTTTGTTTTGGTTTTTGAAATTTTGTAGGATTGAATTACTTTTTAAGAAAATGTAAAACTCATCTAAGAGAATTTGAATAAAAATAAACTTAAATTTCAAAAAATAAAAATAAAAATAAAAATCCAATGATTATCAAATAAGACATTGCATAGTAATTATTGAGGTAAGAGACATCAACCGTTGAGACAATGAACATTCACTGTTTGAAATTGGTTCCAAGTATAAATGATAATCAAAAGCTCAGAAATACTAATAGAGTAACACTAACCACAATGCCGTAATCTAGCCTTCTTTTCTTTCCATTAAGAAAAATATTTCCAGTCAAGACTTCATTTTGTGCCAATCGACCTGCAGAAACAAATTCAGAGAGGACTAAAAATCAACATCTATAAATATTGTTCTTTCAGACTTAATCAAGCGCCTTAGTCACAGTCATTTTAGATTTTTATTCAACATTCAAACAGATTTATACTCTAATGATAATTTTAAAATGTTGATGAAAACTTAAAATATTACTGAAATTTTTTAAACAAATGGAAAAGTTCATGGGTATTTTTTTTTTATATATATAAAAAAATACCCATGAACTTTACAAATACCCCTTTTAGTTCCATATAATATTTTATGGGTTACACAAAAAAAGGTTTTTCTGTCTATCATCTCATTTCTGTGAATCTGCTACTTTAAGAAGTGTGAGTTGGGCTATCCTCAAAGCGAATAGATAGATGAAGATGACAAGTTTGGTTTTTTGTATGCATCTAAATGTCAGAAGATTATTCAGAAACATTTATTTCATTACCTGAATGAACCAAATAGTACTGAATATAAGTTACTCAAATTTTGGAATAGGTAGTTAAATAAGGGAATATAGCTTACGGCTAAAGTAACAAAAATGGACCAAAAAATAAATATTCATGTGAAGCCATGCAGCTTTAATTACTCCCTCTGGGTTTGTTGGTTTCAATTTCAAGAAGAAGTTTAAAGTTTCTTCTGTTTCAATAGAAGTTTCAAGCCTCTTCCGTGTTTAAATTATAACTTTACTGATTAACAATTTATGTCTTGTAGTTTACAGCATTAAGTTTAACCGAAAGAGTTGGTGTCATGTTGGCCGTAGATTGGTTATATTCCAATTCAACTTTACGATCATGGATTCGATTCTAAAAAATCGATATCTAGCTTTTCTTTTAATTAAGAGAAATAGTACTTTCCATGAAGTGGTTTTCCATGTTTGAACTCAAAAAAAAACTTCAAGATTAAAAAAAAATGTAGGTCTTATTTCATAATCATTTGATTTTTTAAAATTGTGCTTATTTTTTCATCTTTTTTCTCCATCTAAAAAAAGAGGTTGAAAATGGTATCCGTATGTGAGAAGGAAAAGAAAAAGATTGAAGATAGCCTGTTGATCTCGTCTCGCTCTCATTAGATTTTCTCTTCTTCTCACTCTCAATGGAAGTTGCAGCCTTGTGGATAAAGCAGGAAGATATGAATGTAATACATTGGTAGTCATAAATCTTGTTTATGTAGAACGTGAAATTCTTATAGTTCTTCAATTCTCCTTTCTTAGATGATCTCAAATGCAGATTCCAATGTTACACAATGGTTAAATTATTCTGTAGATTGTCAGAGGCAGTCCAAGGCATTCAAAACTGATGAAAAATATAAGTTCAATCAATAAAAGAAACATAAATTATTACAAAGTGTGGACAATGTAAATGGTATGAAATCGACCTCAAAGAAGAAAAATGTCTAAACAAAACTTCTAAACACCATATTGAATAAATTTCATTATTTACTATATCCTTTTTTTCCTTTCAGACACATGGATCTGCAGCTAACTACATACCTCTTAGAAGTTACATTGTTATAGGTACAAGCTTTTCCAAGTGTTATTTTTCTTGGTGCTTCTAGTTGAGAGGAGAGTTGAGACCTTCTTGAGAAGAGAGTGAGTGAAGAGGTTGGTGCCTCTTAGAGGAAATAGAAGGCATTGTCTTGAAGGAGGGCCTCCTCTGAAGATGTTGCAGAGTTTTTTTTGTGAACATTGTTCGCAGCAATGGCGATGCTCTTTCTTTGAATTTCAAGACGACAAAGAAGAGAACTCGATACAGAAGAACGAGGAGCATGAGAGCTGCCAAGTCCCACCATTTGGAATGGGTTATTGGAATCCCATACATGTTAGTGATTACATACTCGCCACTCAACTTTGCCATGCCAGGTATCAATGGTTCGAACTCGAGCCCGATCAAGTCATTTTTGTAAGCACCCTGCATAATGAATTTAAATAACCAGTTAAATCATAATCGAACTATCAAATTTTTAAGTAATTTAGTTCTACATTCTCTTTTATATCAGTAAGGTTAGAAGTCTCCTTCACTCCAATATGCATGAACTTGAAAAGCCTTGCAAGATGTGATACCTGAAGTGCCCAAGAGCCATAACTGAGATATGAGACTGGATACCGCCAAAACGGCTTCGGAAGGTCGGGCAACAATCTAAAGAAGCCAGAGGTCATCATCATGATACCCTGGAGAGAAAAAAAGAAACCAAAAAGTATTATTTACAATTTAGATGCAAAACATATAGTATGAAAAAGATCTAATCAACAAGGCTTATTGAGTTCTCACAATGATTCCAGCGCCTGTTATAATTCCCATCAGGAAGTTTGGAACCAATGAAGCCACAACCATCATCAACCCTTCTATTACAGAAATGCAGCCAAAAATATTGAGGCAGAAGAATACGTAGTGGGAGAACAGCGGCCGAAACTTTACCATGAAGAAGGTGATCGTCCCAGAAACAATTGAAATGGAAAGCAAGAATGGGAAAGAAGAGAGGAAATTTGACAATATAAACACTGTAACTCCATAGTACCCATTGAGCCTTTCTCTGTAAAACATCTGCAGAAGAATAAAACTAATACTTCAAAAGACTACAAAAATCAAGCCCAGGCTTATGGAAACTCTTTCAACAAAAATCTTCTCTTCCAATATCAGATGTTTTACCTTCATTTCCTCGGTGAAGGATGGAAAGCCCCCTATAGTCATAAATGTCATAAAGCCAGTTATGAATGCACCACAGGCTCCACGAGCCAAGATTGCAGTGTAACTTGTTCCGACATCAAAGTAGATGGTACCAACGCATAGAGAGACTATCACATAGATGATTATTCTTAGCCAATAATATCCCACGTCTCTACACATATTCACAAATGATCGACGAGTCAATGTTGAGAGTTGCTTCAACAAACCAGCTTTGTCTCCTTTTTCCTTCTCAACTTCAAGTCCCTCCTGAAAAAAGAAGAAAATGTTCACACAATTCGTTCTGAGAATTGGTCGTTTATCAATGCAAGTAAAACCCAGAGAATCGAAATTCATGTACTTCAAACTCCTACAACTTCTAATGAGATGATATTAATATGCTGTCATTTTTATCTCTTGAGGACTAGAGTTAACAGAATAATACTTACAATGGTGGATATTTCTCGAATTCTAGCCTTCACTCTACTTGCATACTTTGAGCTCCTATATTTTTCAACAAGCGTTGATTTGATTTGAGCTGTTGCCAAATTCATGAAAGGGTCGGATGATTCTGGGATGTCCTGCAAATTCAAAGCCGCAAACAGAAATGAACAAACCATACACCAGAGAAAGTGTTAGTTGAACTCTATAACAACTTGAAGCTTCTTCTTACTCGAATTCGTAGAGACCCTTTGAGCGTGGCGGTGACAATATCAAAATCCTTATTTATACAACGAAGAAAGTGATCAGATGGGTTCCTTCTACTTGGACAAGGAAAATTAGCTTCAGCAAAGAACTACAAAACAAAAACAAAAACGAGTGAGGCAAAACATCAAACAGTTGGAAGGCAAACAACCAGCAAGCACAAATGGAATACCTGAATAGCCAATTTGGCATCCCCAAAGTAGACAGCCTCACCACCAGAGAGCAAAAAGAGGTCATCAAAGAGAGCAAAGACCTCACTGCTGGGCTGGTGAATCGAAGAAACAACAGTGCGGCCATCACGAGCCACATTTCGAAGAGTCTGAATCACAAAGAATGCAGAGGCACTGTCAAGGCCGCTGGTTGGTTCATCAAGAAACAGCAAACGAGGGCGTGTGAGGATCTCAACAGCAACGCTCAATCTCTTCTTTTCCCCGCCGCTAATACCTCGAAGATGCCAATTCCCAACGACTCGATCGGCGCAATCTTGAAGACCCATTTCCAAAATGGTGGCCTCCACAATGTTATCAACCTCATCTTTGGACATGGAACTGGGAAGCCGCAGTTGGGCTGAGTAACTGATGGTTTCTTTGACAGTTAGAGTGCCCAATAATATGTCTTCTTGAGTTACATATGCCTGCAAATTTTAATTACATTACATATCTTCATATATCTATGTATATGTTCATAGTTTGATCTTTTATTTTATAAGAGGACTTACAATGTCGCCATATCCGAGCTTCCTCTTCTTTCCATTGAGGAATATATTGCCAGTCATTACCACATTCTTGGAGAGTCTACCTGTTTATAACACTAGTTAGTTGCCTAATTAAACCAACTTTTAAACACTTGATCTTCTCAAGGTGATTACATTACATTAGTTCTATTTTTGCATTCATTCATGTAACTGTGATCCAAACTTAAGTATGATATAAATTGGAGGATTCCTTTTTGCCCCTAATCTTGGTCGTATCTGATTCCAAAGAAGTTATCAAGTCTATTGCGAATGTTTCTCCATATTTATAGGAGACTGGTGATGTGTTTGCTGATATTTTTGCTTTAGGAGCTTCAAATGAATGTAATCAGTTTTAACTATGTTCGACTCTCTTGTAATAACTTAAAAAAAACCTCTTGTAAAAGGTTGTTCATTGCTTAGCAGCCTTGAAGACTAATTTGATGCATGACAACTTTTTTGGAAGTTCTCTTGATGAAAACACCAAGTTGCAACCATCATGGAGTGGCTCAAATGGTCAAAAAGAATCTTGGGGTATTTTTTACAAATTTCCTTAACATCCAAATGTTGTAGGGTCAGTATGTTCCATAACATTAGTCGAGATTTTTTTTTTTTTTTTTGAATTACATGATATTAGTCGAGGTGTGCGCAAGCTAACCCGGACAGTCACAGATATCAAAAAAAAAAAAAAAAACACCAAGTTGCCTTGATGGAAAGGTTTGTTCCCTCTTTGCTTTTGCTCCGCCCTAAGCGAAGATTGTATTAGTTTGGTGTTTGAGCCTTCATTTGAATGAAGGTTTTTCTAAAAAAAGGTACGATATAAAAGGAAGAAAAAGTTAATTAAAAAAAAAAGGAAAGCAATAATTAACATATGATACTCACACATATTAAAAAAAAATTACTAGCATAAGTGTATATGACCAAGAGATCATAAATTTGAATCACACATAAAATTTTGTATAACTAAATCTCAAAAGTGGAGAAAACTTAGTCGATATTTTTGTTAGTATAATAGAAAACTAAAAAACTCATACTAGATGGTTGTTAATACATTATTGTATCTTCCTAACAATTTGGTACTCGTACTAGATAGTTGATTTTAGTAACAATTAGTGTTATTAGGTGAATCACACATCATGTATTAGCCCATTTGGTGAGTTAATGTTTAACTTGGGTTAATTAAGGGTTAG
>JBBMKA010000020.1:1524143-1540316 GCA_037833695.1 Sechiopsis laciniata | reverse complement strand
TCACATGAAAGAAAGTTATCCTAACAGAGCAAGTTCGTCAAATGGCTCGGGTTCGGATGCTGACGTGGTCTCTCTTGCTAGAGGAGATGTTGATTCTCACTGAAAAAAGAAAGAAATCATCCTAATGGTATGTCCGTTTTGCCATGATAGAGGATGTGATGTCAGCGGTTCCACAAGTTTGCACACAGGCATTGACTTGGCAGTTATGCAAGGTGTGTGGTGGAAGTTATGTCGATGGTTGAAGAACTTCCAGGTAAGCCAAGTAGGTGGAAGTTGCACCATAATTTTCAGCAAGGTGTATCGACATGGGACGAAGAAGAGAAATCTTGGAATGTGATATTTCAAGTGCTATACTTTTATGGTGGAGTATATTATAATTCTCAGAGTTGAGGATTACGATTGTCAAAGAAGACAATATTGTAGCAGAAGATGTGGATTCTTCAAATATCTTGCCAAGGTGGAATTTGTTAGGATTTTGGCAAAATATTAGGAAAAAGATTTTCTACATTGGAAAAATTCAAGGAATTAGATAGGTTCTAGAAATTGCAAAGATTCAAGGAATCGAAAAGGTAAAAGGAAGTGGTGTGCTCCAAGCACTATAAAATGAGCATGAGGTTTTGGATTTAAAGCATCTCAGTTGGAAGCACTTTAAGTTTGGTGTACTAACTCTAGTTAAATTTCTTTTGTATTCTCTTGTGGAGAGTGGGACAAAGGGTGAGAGTAATATAAACTTTGAAGAGAGTGTTTATGTGAGTGGGGTCGGGAGAGAGAATTCTATGTGATTGTAATAATTTTTCATATAGTGGAAGTTCTTTCTGACCGTGATTTTTTTCTCCAATTTTGGAGTTTTTCCACGTAAAATCTTGTGTTCTCTTTTATTGTTTTTCTTTTTAATGACTCACTTATATTCTGTTTATTCCTGCAGTAATTAGGGAAGGTTTTTCCCAACAAAATGCTAATTGGAACTTAAAACTTCCCCTTTCTAGAATTCTCTCTTAAACTCGTATGAGATCACTGAATATTTGCATACCATCTCAATACTCTCCCTTTCTTATTTATAATAAACTTCTCGAACTAATTTCTAACTGATTGCTTATAGACTTCTATTATAATCCTAGTAGCAGTCCTAACATTATCGAGCTCGAAAAACATAGTTTGTCCTCAAGGTGTGGGTACAAAATTGAAAATTGAAAATTCGAATTGTAGTGGTGATTAGAGCAGCAACGACAATAATTGGTGATAGTGATTGTGGAACTCGTAACATCCCGAGTTTTGGAATTCTCCTCTAGGTAATTATTTATGATTATTCTTGTTAGGTTAAAATACCATTTTGGTCCCTCAACTTTCATGTTTCTTCCATTTTGATCCATAGACTTTTAAATGTCCAAATTTAGTTCCTCAACTTTGAAATTTGTTCAAATTTAGTCCTTCAACTTTCAAGTGTCCACTAAACTATTCATTAAATTTAAAAATGGTCTATCCATTGAAATAAATTGTCTCTTTCCTACAGCAATCTCTTTCTCTCTCCTCTATCTTTCTTCCACACTTCTCTCAACTATTTGTCCTTGCCATTCAAATGAAAAAATAAAAATAAAAATAAAAAAAAAAATAAAAAAAATAAAGAAAGAAAGAAAGAAAGAACAAAAAACATTTAAAAATGAGGGGTTTCTGGACAAATCCATTGTTGGGTATGGATTTGGAAAAGAAAATAGATGGTATCGAAATTTAGTTTTGTTTTGCAATTGGGTGAGAATGATGAAAATAGAGGGTTGTATTTATAGTTGAAAATGTAAAGAATCAAATTATGGAACCTCAAATCTTACTAGTTCTGCCATTAACTAGCTTTTGCCAATCTTACTAGTTCTGACATTTATTAAAATTTGTTGATTCAATCTTACTTGTTCTGCCATTAGTGAGCTTTTGCCAATTCTCTGCCTCTAAAATTTGCTTTCCAGTCCAAATTTTCCCAGTTCCACAAACGTTCCTCCTTGGTGTTTGAAAGCTTTTGGTTTATGCCTCTTCCTCTTTATTGTTTTCACTTTACAACAAATTTCATTATCCTCCTAAAAACCCTCAATTTAAATGTTATTTTTCATTTTTGTGACAGGGACAAACATATTAGAGAAGTATGATAGAGAGATGGAGGAGAGAGAGACAATTTATCTCAATGTAGGTACCCTTTTTAAACATAATTGATAGTTATGGTACTAAAAGTGGACACTTGAAAGTTTAGGAACTAAATTTGAACAATTCTTAAAGTTGATGGACTAAAATTTTACATTTGAAATTTGAAAGTTTAGGGACCAAAAAGAACAAATATAAAAGTTGAGGGACTAAAATGGTATTTTAACCTTCTTCTTATTTGTGTGTTTGATTTATTGTTTTAAAACCCTAGAGAAGTAATTTAGTAATTTTACCCCTAAGTGCCGTTTTGTAATTATTCTTAGTCGTGAGGCAAATTTCTAATTATTAGAAGTTGGGGGACTTGGTTGTTATATTGCTAGGACAAGGGACCTATGTGCAATTTTATAACGCCCTGCGTTTTCGGTCTTTTCTACCTTCTATTTCCTTCCAAGTAATTGTTTATTTTATTCATATTGCTTGACGTTTGTTGCGTGTGTGACCTAGGGGCAAAATGGTCAGTTTATCTATGGGGGCACTTTCGTAATTTAGGATGCACACGAGGGTTTTTTTGAAGAAGTGCTATATAAATTGACTGGTTTTAACTTTAATTCATGACAATGAAATTAAATGTTAATTAGCTCATTAGAATTAAAATGTGTTTTAGGTAGGTTAATTTAAAGAATCAATTAATAAATTAAAGATTAGGTTGAATTAGTTTTATAACTAATTAGGGGTTTAATTAGGTGAAACCAATTTTATTAAACCCATGTGAACCCTAATTAAAATTTATATAAGTGACATTGCATTCATTAAATCATGAAGCATTTTGTTCTATCATTAAAATTAAGAGATTCTTGTTGAATTTACTAATTGAGTCTGCTTTTAGTAAATTGGAGAGAAAAGATTAATAAGTGAGGTTGTATGAGAAAAATAGAAGGAAAGAGCATTGTTGGAAAAGAAATAGTGCAGTGAGAGAGAGAAAGGAAGGAAGATTTTCTCTCCCCCCCAAATTCGCATCACAGAAGCAATAACCTCATTGGGGTTCTCTGTGTTCAATGCACAAAAAGGGAGACGTTGCCCAGGAGGGCAGCCTTTGTCTTTGCCAGCCACTGGCGAGCAGCTCTGACGAGGTGCACCACCGTCATCTGCATCAGCCGCCACCCCCACCATTTGTGTGGCTTTGCACCTTTTGATTTTTAGATCTGAGGTAAGAAGAGAGGCTGATTCTTGATGTCTTATTTGAGGTTTCTCATTGTCAAGATCTTTGTTGTTCAAGACTTGCAAGAAGAGGTGATTCTTGCTTAGGAGAAGAAAAATCACCAAGATTCCTTCTAATTCCAACAAGTTTGTGTTCAACCCTTCTCCTTACTTGTGTAATTAGATTTTTCCCATGTTCAGATCTCTTAGTATAGTCGAATAGCCACTTTTGTAATATGTTTACTGTTTTTGGGATTGAATCGTTGTAACCGATCTCTAATAATATTGTCTCGCGGCTTAGGCAAAGTGGAGTAGGGGTTACGCACCGAACCACTCTAAATTCTTGTGTCGTTTTCTCTATCTTATAGCTTTTATTTTGCCTAATTTGAATGACTTTATTAGTTGCTAGAAATTTAATAAAGAATATGCAAAATTGATGTAAACTTGATTTAGAAGTTGATTTTGATTCTTAAAGAAACATATATACTTGGAGTAGATCGGAGATGATTTTATAACATTATCACTGCAACCAGCAGGCTAGGATCACCCAGTTCATAAACCTGAAGTAAGGCACTCAGCCAGTGGCAGAGTACGAACAGAAGTTTACCATTCTCAGTCGTTTTGCAGAGAGGCTGGTTCCTGACGCGATCAGGAAAGCAGAGTGGTTTGTGGTAAACTCCGCAGGGAAATCCAACCAGATGTGAAGGCCTACAAGCCTCAAATGTACACGATGATGCAATGGAGCTAAGAAATATTTTCGACAAAAAGTACTAGGACGTTGGGATGCCTCTGAGAGAAAAGGAAATTCTTCTTGGTTAGAGGGATAACAACACAAATAGGGAGGTTCGCAGACTAGAGATTTCAAACCTCAATAGAACTGAAACCAGGGCCTTAATTGCCCTTAGCGTTGTCGCTCGTGCAACCATTTCCATTTCGGACCCTGCTCAGCCAGAAGGACCTGCGATGATGCTTCTCTTTGGCTTTATGTGACTTCTAAGCTGTATTGCATTGATTCCAATCGTGACTAATAAACAAGTTCTATTCCATGTCTCTATTGCAAGAAATCAAATGCCTACTTAACTGTCAAGAAAGTTGTTACTAATTATGTGTGGTTTGCATCAAAGTGGAGGAAGAAAAGCCAGACACATTATTATTGATTTAAATGAAATTTGATTGTTAGATAGAGTACATGACAATTGAATTCTTTGGATCTTATTCTCAAAACATATGTAGAGTTGAAGGACTGCCAAACACTAAGGTTAATTGTAACCCTTCAACGGTTGTGTAGATTTCCGTCTTAGCTCGTTTTCGGCGCCAATGGTTAATTGTGAATGTGGCTAAATTTTTATTTTTGGACAAGGTAATATTTTTCGAGCTTTGATCTTGACTTTAGTAAACAAATGCTTCATTGTAGATCATTTGTATACTTACATACCCTTTATGTTCATAACCTATTTTTTATTTTGATTTTTCAAATTGTTTAAATAAAGATTGTTAATTATGTAATTATTTTTTTTCCTAATTTCAAATTTTAAATCCACATATGAATTTAGATTTTTTGATGTGATATGTTATTGGTTCATTTTTTTAAATACTATTAAATTTTTTTTTTATAGGTGATTTTGAGTGAATCTAATTTTAAATAATTTTAACTATTTAAAAAAAAAAAAAAAAAAAAACAATTGTAGGGGCATAATGGTCCATTATTAATTAATTAATTTCAAAAATTAATTTTAATAAATTCTAAATAATTTTAAACTATTTTTTAATTGATCTATTATATTCCTAATTGGCATCAATTTATGTGTGTTGACATCATCTATATTTTAAAGTCCAAACATATGGCCTGATTTGGACCACATTTAGATTTTCTTTATTTTATTTTATGGGCAAACTAGGTAAATATCTATATTTAAAAAACTATTTAAGAAAATGTCTAAATTAGAAACTATTAAAATGCATGTCTACTTTTAGTTTTTTTAAATATAAAATTAATTCATGTATAAATGTAAAAGTCTAAAATACCCATCTTATTTTGTTACTCATTTTTTTCCAACTTTTTCAAATAATATTTTGTTTTAACTAACATGAGAGATGATATTTGTTTTTAAACAACCAACTAAATTTAAAAATAAATAAATATCTTGATTTCAAAATTTGAAAATGAAAACAAACAATTACATTGGATTTTTTAAAAAAGATATTAGATTCTAAATTATTTTCTAAAAACATATTAAATTTTGAAAATTGTTTTCCTTCCACCAAGCTGAACACAGGTACATACCATGTCCATGTCAGTACATCTGCCCCCTCATGTTTCCCAAAACATAATGAAAAAGACAAAATAGCAAAAAACGTACCTGTCGTCGCTGCCATAATTAATGTTTTTCACCAATTTCAACATTGGAGCCGAACGGTCGAAATGCATACCCATGAGAAGCTCGACCTTCCCATCATTCCTACTTCCATCCACTTGAAAACGTTCCACCTCACCAAAGAAAACTCACCTCCACTCCTCCCCCTTCCGTCGAGATTCCAATCATCCATACCCGGTCGTCGGGTGTTGAAGATCTCCTTCGTCATCATCCTCGCAAATAGGTATTACACTATCTTCTTGAACGAAATCGATGTGCTCAAAAATAGGAAGATATTTAAAGTTTTGGCTGTCGAATATACTCCCTATTTTGTAGGGATTTTGTTGTCGATTTAATATTTGTTTGAAGTTGATTTTTTTTTTTATAATATTAAGTGTTTGTATATTTTTTTTTTATAATGTTAAGTGTTCCCCCTAGTTATCTCGGGGATGTATATCTCTGTACGTGTTTGGACGATGTCTGCCAAGAGACAATAGTCATTGTGCATGCCAACAACAAATCTACTGTGCATCCATTGGACGTCCCTATCATCCTTCAGTATCCTTGACGTTTCCTTGCGTGCCCCTTTTGTATATAGTGATATGTTTATGAATTTTGAGTTTTCGTCCAATGCCAACTTTTCCTCGATAGACGATATCAATAGGGATAGGGAAGTGTTGTGTGTGATACCAACCACAATTGTCGTGTAGTTCGAGTAAATATCTCCCTCATCCCATCTGCCATTAAAGACGACCATAACCGATGCAACATCCATTCCAAATTGAAAAAATGGAAGCTTCCTAACCCCTAAAAATTGACAGAGAAACAGAGATCAGGAATTAATATGGGAATATGAACAAATATAGTAATTGGGGTAAAATGGAGAAAAATGGTGGATGAAAAATGGTGAATAAAAATTGTGAAGAATGGTGAAAAATGGAGCGGGGAATTAGTTTGTCAATCGGTGATGGAGGTGGTGGCAATTGGTTGATTTGGAATTCGATACAGACGAAAATGAAGAAAAGTGGTTGTGCAATTGGTGGGGGCAAAACTACATCCTAAAAATGGGGAATCAATTTTGTTTACTCAATTTTGAAGGGATCCTAAAATGGTGGAGTGCAACCTATTCCTAAAATGGTGGGTAGGATATTGATTTTAATTTATATAAATCGTAGTATTCAGTGGGAAGAGTACAAATTGTATAAAAGTTTTATCCCTCATCCCCTAAAATAGAAAATAAACATTTCCCCAAATACTTTGTGGAAAGTAGACAATTTATATGATTTTCCTTATTTTATTTGGGTAGAAAACAACATGATGTGGCTCAAAATTGAGCCCCATAGGTGAGTGCTCAGGTTCAGAGTTGCCTAGCCTTGCCTAGCCTGCCTCTACTTACTTTTGATTGTGTTTCTTTTAATTAAATGAAAAACGTTAGCTTAATTGATTATCATGACTTATTCTAAAAAGTCTTAACGGCAGAAATAGAGAGATTAAACTATAAATTAAAGTGCCACCACTCATTAGAGTTAAATTACTATTTTTTATTTGATGGATGATAATAGCACTATAAGGAAATTTATTATTGCCCATATGATATGATAATACTCAATTAATTAAGACACTTCAATGTTACAATTTGTTCAAAGACCATGGGATTCAACTCACGAAAAGAAACAACTTTATTATTGTTACTAACAGAATCAATAAGTTGATTGGAGAAAAGTTTATGAGGCTTTCAAACAAAACCCTTCATTTTTGGCACAGTTCATTTTGTTTTCCACAAATGGAAGATTCACACACACAGCTAGCTTCTAACAACAATGACCAAAAAGGCTCAGGTGCTAATAAAGTTCTTCTCCTTCAAGCTATCAACAGTTTCCTTCAGGCTTTCCTCAAGAGGAATGAATTCAATGCCTAAGCCCTTTGCTTTCTCGACCGAGACCTGATATGTCGTTGTAAACGGCTTGTCATCAACGCACCTGCAGTTGGAAATATAGTACTAATTAGCTTGAATTGTAGGGTAAATCAAGAAGATGATATTATTTACCAGGTACAAATTATGAAATACTTGTGATTGTTTTTTATGCAAAGTACTTGTAGATTGAAGGTTCCTAATTAGCGAAATACTATATTCGGTACTAGATTCTTGATGCCTTTTCAAACAAGAGGAAACGGAAGAACAACATTGATAAAGTAAAAAACCTCTCTCTAAGAAAACCTCATCACTTCCAACCTGATATTTCCTCCTCTGACGTCAGGGAGGAGGAAAGATTTTTTCTCCCTTCATCGACGCCGCAACTACTCACCTTTCTTCCTCTTTTGAGGCTAAGCACCTGCGTCTTTCATCTCCTTTCGGCACTTCTTAACTCCTTTGGCACCTCAACATGAGTCTCAACTTTATCGGTGCCGCAACCCATGTTATTGGCCAAAAATATTCTTGCCACTCTTTTCATCCCACCGTGGTTTTCTTCACCTACATTCCAACTCTCTTCCTCCTCAGTCACCACTTTTGCCCCCCTTTGGGAAACCCCAATCGTTGTCGTAAGCGTGCCCGATCTCGCATCCTTCTTAGCCCCCGCGTTTATCCGACCTTTCGTTCTTCATTGACCATCATCCGGAGGCTACATTTTTATAGATCTCCATCAAGTGCGATGTGAGCAAGGGGCTCCTCTTTGGTGGGTGTATTTGGCCTCATCCTACCCCATTATCCTTCTTTCTACTATTTATTTGCTTGTTTTGATAGGTGTACTCTTTAACATCTTCACATATCAATGAAAGTGTTTTCTTTCCTATAAAAAAACGTTGATGAAGTTCTTCCAAGTATCAAAAACATTCATGAAGTTCCAGAGTCTCTCTCATTCATCAAAATACCGAAGGGTTTGAAAACACATTGGTATTTGAAAATGAATTGAGATCAAGAAGAACAAGGGCTTTAGATATTTTTTCTTTTTTAACTATCTTTAAAAAGTCCTTGAAAAAAAGAATTGCATATGGAAATAGTGATGGATGAGGAAGACTTACTTCTCAGGAAGTCGAAATGAAGGGTAGAGATCATGTAAAATCTTGACAATTCCTGAATAGTGAATAACTTTCTCAACCAAACAGTATCTTCCACTGGCTGATGGAATCTCATAGGCTAGAATGTGTGCATTGGCAACATCTTTGACATTAACCCAACCAAATGTGGCATTTGGAAACGTTTCTGCTCCTGCAACAGATTTAAACCACATGCTTGTAGATTTATCGTACATAAAGTTTTCTTCGTTAAAGATCAATCATCAAAGCACCAAGAAGATATTTTCTAAAATTACGTGGCGAGCTCCGACACAATGTATAGTTCATCAATGCAAAGAACTTGACCTTGAGACAAAACGTTCAGTAAAAGGGAAAATGTTTAGCTAAGTATAAACCGTGGGATAAAGAAAGAAAAGAAATACCAGATATTAAGTTCAAAATAGCTTCAGCACTAGTATTCAATGTCGGCTGCAATAATGGACCGATAACCATTGCAGGATTTATGGTAACCATGTCAATTCCCTTCTCTCTAACAAAATTCCAGGCTGCCTCCTCAGCTAAAGTTTTGGACAGCACATACCAAAGCTAAAATCAACAAGAAAACAGAGCATATAATTTATCTCTTTGATATCATAATTCAGTCAGCTCTAGGAAATTGAGAATGCATATCGAAGTTTGTTGAAAGAAAAAATTTGTGTCGCCAAATGTGCCATATACTCCACTAAGGAATACATGCCTCCTTATGACCCCTCATATTTTTCTTCTGTCTTTTTTTTTTTTTGCCTTCTTCCTAGGAGGTTAGGAGCATGAAAAGTGAAAGAAATGGATACCTTCATTTCCTTACAAATCTCAGGATCAGAAAACCAAGTTTCATCGATTATAGATTCAGGAGTACGAGGCTTTCCGTTATAAGCTACCGCAGCCATCGACGATGTCAAGACAACCCGCTTGACAGACGATGCTTTTACAACTGAATTAAGAACATTCAGTGTTCCTTTCAATGCAGGTTCAATAAGTTCTGCCTGAAAACAAAAATGTTATTAAAAGGCTAAAATAACATCTTCAACATGAAACATTTCATAATTACTAAGAAGTAGCTAAACTAACTAACATGTACTTTCAAGTTTCAATTTGCAAACCAGCTCAAATTTATTCGATCCATCTTCCATGAACTGAAAATCAGTCAAACGGAGTTTGAGCTAATCACAAAGAAGAGAATAAGGTAATCGATTCTAGAACCATAAATCAACAAAAGTAACTGAATACTACATGATACATCAAACTTCTTGCTACCATAACGGTAGGGGTGTTGAAACAACCCGAACCAACCCAACCCAATTTGATGGGTTGGGTTGGGTTAGAATTAATCTTGGGTTGGATTAGGTTCGAATTAATGAAATTTTTATGGGTTGGGTTGGATTCAAATTAATGAAATTTTTATGGGTTGAGCTAAAATTAACCCGAGCTAACACGACTAACCCAAATTAATTATTTAGTTAAAAACAAATTACCTATAACATAATTATATATACATATATTTATTTTATTTGATTATTATTTTTAAACTTTTTTTTCAATATTCTTTAAAATATTTTTTAAGTCTTTAGAATGTTTAAAATGTTTATAAGTCTTTAGAATTGAATTTGACAATATTGACTTCCGGGAGTTAGGATTAGGCTATGGTTCCTTATACATCTAGTACTTCTTTGATGGTTTTTTTTTCCATGATGCACTTGATTTGATTATTAATTTTAGTGATTTTCAACTAGCTTGTTTTGGAAGATTCATAATCTATGAAAGCTTATTTTAAAAATTTGCAGTCTAAAGGGGATTGACATTCACAAATGATTTAATTTTGTAATGTATTGATGAAACTGATGACCCAACCTGAAAATATAAGGATTGAGTTGAGTTGTCTCTTAAATTGAGTTGAGTGGAAAAAGAGACCAACTTGAATTTTTGGATTGGGTTAAAAATCTCCCTCAACCCAACCCAAACCAGTAATAATGGATAGCAAAAATTTCAGGGTTTCAGTTCTTCCATAAGTTGATAGTCCCTTGATATATATAAATCCAGCATTGTTCAAAGAGGTTTCATGAACATAGTATAATACCTGAGGATCTGAAACAGAATGAAAGAAGGGAGAAGCAGTATGAAAAACCCCTTGGCAACCTTGAACAGCAGAATCAAAGGAGCCTTCCTCCAAGAGATTGGCCTTAAAGAGATGAAGCCTGTCAGCAGCTCCATCGAGTGCTCGAAGATGTGCAGTTTTGACTGGATCGGCTAGGGAACAAAAAAGACAAAGGCGATGAACAAAAACAATGAAGAAAGAGTTGTGAGATGGATGAATGTTTGAATGGGGGAATCGAAACCTGGATCTCGAACGCTGGCTTTGACGGTGTAACCTCGTTGAAGAAGAAATTTGACGATCCAAGAAGCTATGTATCCAGAGGCGCCGGTCACGCACACAGTCTTGTTGGTTCCTCCGCCGCTCATTTTTCTCTCTGTTTCTGTTTGTGGATTGTAATTTATGAGAGAGGTAGACTCCTCTCATTTTTATTTTCTTCATTCATTGGAGCTCCGAGGATGCAAGTGGGAATAATCATTTTTCAACTAATCCCATAAAACTATTTTTTATTCTACGTATATACCCATCTTTTATGACATGTCATAAGTATAACCCTTTTTATAAGATTTTTTTTTTTTTTGAAACAAGGTAACCATGTCTATACCTAAGTCAACCATCTGGAGATGTCTATAAATTATTGTCACGGGTCAGTTACGAACTTGAAACCTTAAAGGGAGCATATCTTCAAAGTCCAAGCCCTTCGACCACTATATCACCCCTTGAAGATCTTTTTTACGAGAGTTAAAATGAACCATTTAAGTAGATATTACTGTTTAAATTGTGATGGGCATCAAATAAATATTTTTTATAATCACTTTTATTGTTTTAAGTACATATAATTATTTTTTATTTCTTTTTAATTATCATTTTTCTTATAATCACTTTCATTTTTTTACTCTAAATAATACTCTTTAATAAACTCTTTTTACTCTAAATACTCCTTAACAAACTTTTGAAAAAGTATTCAAAGTTTATAGGTTTGATGATTAATGCAAAAACAATTTTTCTTTTGCAAACGTTCTATTTTTCTTTGTTTTATTTAAAGCTATTTGAGTTCTATTTGATTTTTGCCTCTTGATTATAATAAGATTTAAAGCGGGGGTGGGACTGGTTTTCATGGTATCTTTTATCATTTTAAAAATTTTTAAAAAAAAAAAAAAAAAAAATTCTATTTTTTATTAGATTAACATAAAAAAAAATTATAAATAGGTTTCATTGAATTTTTTTATTTAACTAATTTTATTAAAATTAACTTAAATTTTGTGACAACTATCTTATGATATATTTTTTAAGTCAATAACTATCTTATCATATGTTTTTTTATTTAGATATCTATGACAAAAAATCAAATGATTATGAAACAAGACTTAATACTCACTTAAGTTTATGCTCGCTTGGGTGGGATTCACAATACCATATTAGATAATATGAAGTTCTATCTTAAAATAAATTGGCAATGAGGAGAGTAATCCATATTTTATAAATGTGTTGAAGACTTCACCTTTCTCATGTGAGACAATTGCAATAAGGTGTGTATGTCCAACAAAAGCTATTTCTTCTAAACGATTGAACCGACGGCCACCCTAAGCCCTACACCACAAACCTAAAAATACAAAATTAGTAACCAATTAAGATTTGTAATTTCTTGCGAAAATCTACCGAATCAAACTTAAGTTCTATCAAGTTTTGAAAGGAAAATCTTCAATTAATATTATTCAACAATGGAGCCTCTCTTAAATAGAGGAAGGTGAACAAGGAGAGGTTTAACGACAACCCACTTGGTTTGTTTAATTTAGCTACAACATAAATGAAACTAACCTAAAACTGTACAACAGAACAAAATGGAAAGAAAAGGAATAAAAGGAGAAGAAAACTCTTTGGGTAAATTTATTCCTAATACCCCCTCTTTAAGATGGATAGCTATGACGGTTGAGGATGCCCATCTTGTTAATAAACTCTCGAAAAGTGGCAGTTGGGAGAGGCTTTGTGAACATGTCGGCCAATTGAGCAGCTGATCGAATTGGTAGTAGCTTAAGGAGTCCAGCTTCAAGTTTGACACGCACAAAATGTGTAAGAACCCGACTCTAAAATAGTCCTAAACCCGGTTCTTACTCAACATGCATGGTTCAATACATTCAAAATTAAACTTTAAACCAACCAATAAAACAAATGTCGTTTAATCATTCAGAACAGTCCATAAAATAAAGACATAGTTGAGCCTCTGGCCAGAATTATTCAAAACAATTTTAAAACATGAAAATCCATTATAACCAAAACTATCCTGCATGCTGAATAAAGACAACATATAAAATTAAAACAACGGACGCCCATGATCAAGCAGCTCCTCCTCTAGCCGTCCTGGTGCTGTCCCAAGTTACCTGGTGGAAAAACCACATAAATAAAGGTGAGTACAAAGGCAATCAGTAAGAATCCCCAACCGGGGTACAGTACGCAAGTCACATCATCTAGCATCCTAGCATACAAGGAGAGCAACATCACATAGGCAGTCTCAACACAAGTACAATCACAGCATGCTCAAACGCGGCTAAGTATCCACTGCGGATCTCCAAATGGGTTATCAATATAACCCCCAGAATCTCGAGAGTCTCTAACTCCCGGCTACTGTGATCAGCTCACTATGTTGATCCTAGACACTTTGGAGAGTACCCAAGTGTCGGGCTCTAAACTGAATGGAAAGGTGTACTGATACACTAGCCCGAGGGAGCTCTCCTCCCAGCATCTAATGCACATATGCGCACACCGCATGCTCCTACAAACTGGATAAATGTAGGCCTACACAAACTATGCCGGTTTAGGTACGCATGCCTACTACTCGGAAAGGTGAGCACTGATCCACAGCAGGCGGGAGGCCCTCGGCACCACACTATGGCAGCCTGAATCACACCCAACGCTTGAAGCTAAAGGTCGTTCCAAGGCAGGCTTGCCCAAGGAAAGGACCTCGCTCTAGCAGGCCACAAACTAGGCTTATGTCGAGGTGGTAGCTACTCCACACCCGGCTGTCGGGGGTAAGGAATCTGTCCTCATAGCCCGACCGATGGGGACACATACGTTGGTCCACTCTCAGCCTCTGGATGATGACAACCTAACAAGATCTAGCTAAGAAGAAGCACCCTAGAGCTAACAGAGTTCAACATCAATATCATTGCACAATAACATACAGCATATCACAATCACAGATACAAACAGTCACAGCAACATAGTAGTGCAATCCAAGGTACATCAATCTACATGTCAGATCCTATCAGACAAGCCATACAATCTTATCCACTAACAAGTTCAGCAATTGAAATAACGTTCAATCACCTATCCACTAGCATGCTCAGAAAAAATAGTAACACACAACCATAAAAATATCAGTGGCAAACGCAGGGTCCACACAACCCCGACAAGGAAATCGTTACCTGGAAAACAAGCAGAAAACACAACAAATAAATAGTGCTCCTTAAGCTGCAGAACCTACACGAACCTAGCAAATAATAATTAACAAGCATAAATTAAATACTATTCGAACAACTGGACGAATCTAAGTATCCAACACAAAGCTCGGGAAGGAGATTACCCTAAACCGAGAAGAATAGCTCGGCGGCAAGGCCTCGGCGAAGGCAAATGTGAAGGAAAAACTCACGGCTGGTGACGCGGGTGAAACATGCAGTAAACCTTGGCAGAGCGAAATGCTACGTGCGGCTGGGCGAAGGCTTGCACGCTGGACAGCGAAGCTGTGCAGCTGGTCTCAGCGAATCTGAGGGAGCTAGGCGAACGCTGGAAAGCGATCGCGAAGGCGAACGGAGCGACTGTGTGTGGTGTTGCTCTGCACGGCACAAGTGAGCTACGGGGCGATTTGGCGACGTGCGGGATCGCGAGGCGGCTGGGCGATCAAGGCAGTGTGTCTGGCCGTGCGGTTACGGCCAAGCGAGGCGATGTTGGCGAGGTCTCGTGGCTAGGGTTTGCGACATGGATCGATGAAGGCAAAGGCAAAGTTGGGTCTGGGTCTCCACAAAAGAAGTGAGAAAGAAGAAAATAGCACAAATGAGGAGAAAAACGTTCTTAAATAGGGGAAGGGAAGGCTCTTCGCCACGTGTCCAAACCAACTAGCCTTCGAGTCCTGGCGAAGGCAACTTAAACCAATATTTTCTCTTTTTTCTCTTTTAACTTCTTTTAACCAAAACAACCTCCAACCTCCATAAGCAACTAACCCGAAAGTCCTGTAAATCACAAAACAGCCTTATCTCAGTTAAAAGTAAAAACGACCCTATAAGCTGATAAATTACCAAACTAACCCTAGGGATAAAATAACCAAAATACCCTTGGAGGCTAGAACTGCCCTAACGGCCCAACCGAACAACCAAAAAAACAACGGAACATACCTAGGGAACCGAAATGGAAAACTAGGCCGTTATAAAATGGCAGTCAACTTCAATGTGTTTGGTGTGCTCGTGGAAGACGGGATTGTTAGCCATAGCAATAGCAGCTAAGTTTTTGCAATAGACAAAGGCAGAAGATGGACTCTTGATGTAAAGGTCAGCAAACAATGAATACAACCATGTGAGCTCGCAAGTTACATTGGCAAAGGCACGGTACTCAGCCTCAGCTAAGGAATGGGATACAACAGCTTGTTTCTTTGTTTTCCATGATACTAGTGAATCTCCCAAAGAGATACAGAAGCCGGTTACAGATCGCTTTGAGTCCATACAAGCATTCCAGTCAGAGTCAACAAAGGCCTCAAGCTGAAAGGAATTTGTTGATCGTAACAAGATCCCTTGACCAGCACATCCTTTCAAGTACTTCAAAAGGTAAATGGCTGCATCAAAATGATCATCCCATGGAAAAAAGACACAAACTGACTGAGTTTGTGAACAGGGAATGATATGTCAAGACGTGTGATTTGGAAGTAGATTAATCGGCCTACTAGTTTTCTATACTCGATAGCCTTTTCAGCGTCAAGGGGGGAACCGTAGGAAGCAGTCAGCTTTAAGTTTGGAATCATGGGGGAGTTAACCACCTTTGCACCAAGGACTCCATAATCTTCTAGCAACTGAAGGCAGTACTTTCTTTGTGATAAGTATAGTCCATGCTGAGAGCGAGAGAACTCGAGCTTCGAGAAGTATTTTGCATTTCCCAAATCTTTAAGTAAAAAATGATTCTTCAAAATGGTTTTAACAGCATTGACATATATAAAAGAAGGACCAGTTACTAGAATATCATCCACGTAGACTAATAATGCTACAAAACTATCACCAATACCCTTTGTAAATAGGGAATGATAAATCTAAAATAATGATATTTATTGTGTCAATCTTCCATATAATTTAATTGATTATTGTACTTAATTATAGA
>JBBMKA010000020.1:1512038-1524043 GCA_037833695.1 Sechiopsis laciniata | reverse complement strand
AAATCAAAGAACTCTTAGAGATAAGGTTCGCCTAGTGCTGTTGCGTGATTTTAGCGGTGTTTGAGTTCGAGAGATCCAAACTAGGAGCTCGAGAGAGCTAAAGAGGAGCCTTCAGTTGTCTGTGTCTTCGCTTACAGTTTTGCCTAAGCGAACTCTCCGAACAGTCTTATTCTCCTTCCAATGCATTTACATCTAATTTAAATTACATTCAAGTTTATTTTGCCTAGTTTAGACTCATCATAACAATTCCACCTTTTACTCGACTCTCTTCATTTCGCTTAAGCATGGTATTAATCACTAATCCCTGTGGAGATGACCTTTACTTACATTAAAACTTACTACAATAAAGACTATGTATACTTGCACAACCTTTGGGGATCACACACATACTTCGCTGGTTTAAGTTTCCCTTCGCTTTGGCGAAGGTGGAGATTTGCAACGTCAATATTCCACGTCATAACCATCATTACCATTCCTTTCATTATTGTGTGTTAATCTGTCGAACCAACACAAACCAAGGGCTCGAGAGAGCCGACTTTTAAAGCTTGAGAGAGCCAGAGAAGCCATCAGTTGTTCGCTTCTTAACTTAATGTTGTTTCACCTAAGCAAAACTCTCTGAAAAGTCTTATTCTCCTTCTGATGTCTTTTACCTTAGTTTCATTCACATTACTTTTATTTCACTTAGTTTAGTTTCATTATAACAATTTTCTCCATGTTACCTTGACTCTTTAATCTTCGCTTAAATATGGCATTAATCACTAATCTCTGTGGAGATGATTTTTACTTACATTAAAACATGCTACAACAGGACTGTATATACTTATACACTCTTGGGGAACCACACACATTTCGCTTAATTAGAGTAGAGATTTCGCTCTAGCGAAATCCAAGCTGCCACATCATCATTCTCTTCAATTATTATTTTCTTAATTTGTGTGTTGGATAATTCCGCAACAATATGTTAGCAAGAGATTAGAAATATCTAGAGGGAAAGAGGTGAGAGCTGGTTGTGGGTCAAGAGAATGGAGAAGAAAATAAAAATCCCTCAAATTGAAGGAATGTTGGTCGCCAGCAACAAAAAGGAAAAAGGGTTTGAGATTGATTTTTCCTTTCCTTTTTCATTTCTTCTTTTTAATTTTATTATTATTATTACTTTGTTATTATGTGGCTCTCCAAATGCCACCATTTTGTACCCTTTTTTTTGTATTTATGATACTAAAATTCACAAACTTCCAGTCGAAGTTTTGTGATTTTCTTTTATATATATATATATATATAAAAGTCTTTTTTTTTCATAACCTTACATTTTTCTTTGGCATAAAAATAGAATAAAATAAATAAAGTAAAAGTAGATGCTACACTCAAAGCTTCTGGTTCTGCCATTGACGAAGAAGAAGGAGCTAGGAGGGATTCAAGCAATTTTGAGAAGCGATTTAACTTGGCTCTGATACCATATCAAGTTTTGAGAGGAAAATCTAAAATAGAGGAATGTGAACAAGGAGAAGTTTAACAACAATCCACTTGGTTTGTTTAATTTAGCTACAACAGAAATGAAACTAACCTAAAACTGTACAACAGAACAAAAGGGAAAGGAAAGGAAAAAAAAGAGAAGAAAACTCATAGGGAAAATTTATTCTTGATAAACTGACATATTGATATTGGACTCCAATTAAGATTCTTTCTCCATTAGATGTTTGTTGAGTCAACATTTATCAAAATTATTTTAAAGTGGATGGGATTAAGAAATGGAGATCGGAGAAGAAGATAAAGTAGAAGAAAGACAATTTTTTTTTCCTAATGACAATTTTATTCTCGATTTTTAGACTCGAACCTATGACCGTGGAGTTGAAATGAATTAATATCAATCAAACTAATCAATTGCGTCACCCACACATTCGATAGATAATTGATCAAATTAAAGGGGTAATTATTATCAATAATCTAGAGGTGATTGGTGTCATTTTTCCTATATTTTAATAATAATATCAAAATGCAACAATTACCTTTTTTTTTTAGTACATATCAGAGGAGGAATGATAAATACCGATTCTCGAACTCAAATTTATGACCGGTTTACAATCAAATAATGAAACCATTGCACAAGTGATCCATTCGGTAAGAATTAGCTATTTTAAACTCTTAAAAATAGTTTTTTTTATATAAAATTGCTAATGATAATATTAATATAAAAAGTATATTTTAAAACCTTTGACCAAACGCATTTATTTACCATGAAAAGATATTTTCCCCAAATAATACATTGATATTTTAGGAATAAAGTTGTCGGCTTCCGGTTCATAAAGTGGAGCATTTTGGTCCATTGAACTAAAAAAGATTATCCACTAAATAACAGATCATTTATTTTATTTTTCAGTTGGTTAAAATATCATTTCTGGTGTTTGAATTTTCATGATAATTCTATTTTGATTTCTAATTATTCATACATTTTTCTCTTGGAAATTTTCTCTTTTGACTTCTTTGGATTGATTTTGAGTCCTCAACTTTCCAAAGTAAGTTGATGGGTATGTATATACTCTCTTCAACAAGCGTTGACTACTGAACTAAACCTAAGTAAAAAGTCAAACCCAGTTCAACTAGTTCATAACAAACCAACAGCTCCTAAACTAATCTATCAGCCCTTGATGGGTCGTAAATATTAGAAAGCTCTTGATAATCATTCATTTTAATTATTCAGAATAAATAATTTTTAATTATTTATTTTTAACCACATTCAAATAAATTATTGTCTCTAACTACTCTATAAAAAAAATAAAAACTCATATCCAACGAGTTTTTGGTTGCAACTTCTCCATAAAAATCTACATCCAAATGAATTATTAAAATAACCTCAATTTTCTAATTACTCAAAATAACTCATCAAACTAACTCCTCATTCAAAACTTCATCGAACACCTCCTAAATCATTCACATATAAAATATATTCCATTTTTCTTTTTCAAACTCATAATTTTATGGAATAAACATTCTACCACCATTGTTTTTCATGTTTAACACAAAACCTTTAACTAAACTCAACCGCAACTCAAATACTACTTATTGAGAATAAACACTATGCTTTTAAAGATAAATTATTCTCTCTCTTGTGTTCTTAATGAACAATAGCAAACATATGATAGTAAAGAATTCAAGCACAACATTCAATGGTTTTAACATGGAAAAACCTCCCTTAGGTGAGGAGTAAGAAACTATAGACAAAAGTTCAATCTCCATTATAATCAATAATGAGCTACAACAAATTCTCCCTAGTTACAACTAGAGGCATACAACATCAAAGATCTCAAGATAAATATCTTGGCAACAATCAATACTAATCCAAAAAAAGAAATAAATAAAAAGATCTCACATAAATGTGGAACCAAACCACTCACTGCAATTGTGTTGTAAGAAGCTCCAAATGCAATCTCTTCCATTCAGATTGAAGACTCTTACGTCAAGAACACGCTGTTAGAATTTGAGATCGATGGACCACGGATCGACCTCGAAAAGGTTGAACAAAAGGCCTGCCTAAAACCTCTTTCTTTTCTATTTGTTCTCTCTTTGTCTTCTGCTTTTCTTGCTAGTTTGTTTTCATGGTTAACAAAAAAAAGTGAAAAAAACCACTTTCATGTATTTAAAAACTATAGGTCTAATAGGACATTATTTGTGTGGAAAACACATATGTGAAAAATACCCAATAGAAATGTGACCACTGAATTCGGATCATAATGATCGATGGATGAGATTTGATAAAAATTATGATGAAATATGATCATTGGATTCAAACAAAAAAGATGGATGAATGAGATTTAAAGGAGATAACATGGAAAGTGTTTGGTATGGAAGGAAGGAATAAGAAAGGGAAAAAGATCACGTTTTATTCCATATGCGTTTTTCTTATAATTTTCAATCGCTCATATCTGCTTCATTTAAACTTCGATTTGAATGATTGAAAATGTGTTAAAGTCATCTCTTCGAGCTCTAACATTTTAAAACTCCAAAATGGTTAGTATCCATTGTATAGAAGTTTATATGTCTTGTTTAAATGTTACTAAGAAAAGATTAAATGGAAAAAAGTCTTGGCGAAAGAAAAAAGAACACATTATTTATCTACTTTAACAGTTGACTAATTAAAAATCTTGATAGAAAAATACAATGTGAAAAATTTTAGTCATGGGAAAAGGAGTGCAATGCTTTTACTTTCCTTATCAAAATATCCTTAAAGATATTTGGCATTCGGGCATTAGTTGCATATTTTTCCCTAATTTACTTACTTTGTCTTTTTTTTTTTTTTTTTTTTTTTTGAAGGTGGAAAATGGGTTAGACTTCTGGGAATGAGGTCTCTAAAAGAGAAAGATATGAAGCATTTATTATTATTTGAAGTTATCAGAAATTTAGGAATTAATGACAAAATCTTGATGGAGTTTCATATCCTCCAAAAGATGCTTGTAAAGGCTATTAATTCTCATTGTTCTGAAAGGCCTACAAGAAGGAACCCACTAACTTAAATATTGTTGGAACCTGAATGTAGATGCATTTGTTCAGCCTTTAACATGTGTTGTGGGATTGAGATGCGCACAAATTGACTTAGATAGTTATTTATTTCTTTCCTCTTCTAAAAGAGGACAGTTATTTTTGGAGGGAATCTCCACCCTTTAGTTGACTACCCTATGACAGAGGATTGTAGGTACATGAAATTTCCTTTAAAAAAAACGCACTAACGTGACATTTCTATTGTTTTTAGCTTAAAATGAGGTTTCCATAAAAGGCTCAAGACATATGTACAAATTCGGTAAACAAATAAATGCAACGAAAAAGAAGAGAGTTAAATTTCCTTGAACTTCTTTTTAGTTCAAATTCACTTATAAAGACGGTTAGTAATATCGCGAAAAGGTGATTTCTCCAGCGTTTTGATTTGCGAATGAGTTTTTTGTTGTTGTTCATCAATGGAGATCTCCCTCCGCCTGCTTCGAACATCGCGATGGAGGAGGTTCGGGTTCTTCTCTTTCACTCGGCAAATCAACACATGCTTCTCCATCTCATCAGGTAACGAAGCTTGCCCATGTCCTTTCTTCTTTGTTTTCTCGATATCTTTCGCTTTGCTTTCGTACGCCATCGCCTTCTGTTTCCATTCTTCAACCTACCATAAACGAAATTTTGAATCATCAAATCATCATAGTGTGTGAATTTTGTTCTTAATGAAGATCGCAGAAATTAAATTTTGAATCATCTGAATAGGATATTAGAGTTTTTGTTGTGTACGCATTTAGAGAAGTGCTGTTTTTACTGAAGATTAGGGAAATGGAATTTTGAATCATTTGATTAGAGATTGGTAGGATATTGGAGTTTTCTTGAGTGTGCGCGCAATTAGAAAATTGTTGTTCTTGCATAAATTGAATTATGAATCATCAGATTAGAGATTGAGAAGAAATGTTCCTTACAGAGGATTGAAGAGATTGGATCTGAGACTCGGATTCTAGGGCTCGATCTTTCCAGAACTCTCGAGAAACTTGCAACTCTTCCATCTCTTCCCTCACTTGATTCAACATCTCTTGCATTTGCGACCATTGATCTTTTTCGGCTTTAACTTGTTCTATGATCCTTCGAATAATCGCCTTGCAATGCCCTGAGCATTGATTCTGTTCTTGTGATGTTGAGTCCTGAATAGGAAAAAAAACAGCCAATCCACAAGCTCGTTATAGAGATTTGAATTCTATTCAAAATAAGGTTGATCTTGATCACTCCAAAAGAGAAATGTACCGAATTCGGTAGGTGCTTTGGCATGGAGGAAACCGAATGATGTTCGGTTCTGATCTTCGAAGATGCCGCGGAGCTGGTGGCTGTAGTAGAAAGCATCGACCTATATTCCTCCCTCATTCTCTCTAACAAAGTTCCCTTAGACAGATCTTCCATTTTTCTTCTCAAAACCTCCACCTGAACATTCTTCAAAGTTTAAAAATATAGATTCGATAGATACACGAAATATTAGTATCAGAAAACTGATATTCAAACCAGTCTTACATCGAATTTGCCATTTGATGATGTAAAGCTTTGATGATCTCTACAATCCACCTTCGTCTTTGTAACAATGGGTTCATCAGAATCCTCTTGAATTTTGTCAAGCTTTCTCTGTAGTAACGACGCTCCTTTGTCGAAATTACTACACTTCCTAACTTGCTTTTGTTTATCTTTCGAGCCGCTTTGAAATCTCTCGAGTTTCTTAGCCAAATCATTGATCTCATCCTCCAATACCATCTTCATATCCTTCCCTTCATATATCTTGTTTCTCCCCTGCATCAAACTTCATTTTCAGAATGTGTTTCTTTCTCATAATACCCAAGATCCAACACATTATTTTCTCAGCAGCCAAACATAGAAAGGAAGTGTGGCTATTCTTCTTGAGGATTGAGTTTATTGATAAGTTTCTTTCCAATTTCTAATGTGAAAATCAACAGTGTTCCGTTTGAGATTTTTGAGAGAAAACAGATAAGATCAGGAATACTCACAGAAACAAGAGCTTGAACAGCGGATTTGAGAGTTCTTTCCATTCGGAGTTTCATCTTCTCCAATTTCTTGTTGTTAATCTGTCTTTCCATTCTCAACAAGTTACACTCCGCCCTCAACATCTCCGCCTGAAACCGCCAGTTATCCTCCGCCGCCGCTGCTGCACCGCCGGTCTCTCCACGATCCTTCAAAAACTCCCGCTCCTGATCGAACAACGCCTCAAGCTTCCCTCTCCCGTCGAAACCGGAGATGGGTTTCTCCGGTAGAGTCTTGGACGGGCGCCGCCGCATCCTCGGCCTCCTGGGGAAGTGGAGGATCCTCGGAGTCGGCGGCGCCGGTTGCGGGTACTGCCATTTAGGCCTTCTTGTAGCAGTCGCTGTCGCCAATGACGACATTGAAATGGACTCGTAAAAACCAAAGGCTAAAAAAAACCCCTTTTGAGTTCCCCACTGGGTTTTGAAAACGAAAACCAGAGAGAGAAAAAGAAGAAGAAGAAAAGGCAGAGAGAGAGCTGGAGAAGTAAAGGGGGAAAATCAAATTGAGAGAGAGAGAGATAGCGAGAGAGGCGTGCAACCTCGTGAAGTGTAAAGAGTACAAAGATTTCAAATGAAAGCTGTTGTAAATTGTAATGTGTGTTTTTTTTTATTTTCCTCTTCTTCTTTAGCATCATCTAATTTATTTCCTTGGGAGGTTGAGAACGAAACCTTGATTTTCCATTAATGAAGGGTCCAGAAATGGGGTAGAAAGGATTCGGATTTTGGGTAAAATGTTTGCAAAATTAAATATCAATAACCGATAAACAGTCAAGTTTCGCCACAAATACCACTAAGTTCTGCTTCAAACTTAAATATAAACAAACAATAGTGTGTCCTTTTATTTAAATAATTTAGTCCAACGGTCAAATCCCACTAGACCAAACTCTAAAAGACAAAACACATTAATTAATTACTTGATTATAACTTCTCTTGCCTTTGCTTTGGTTCTCGAAGTTCCAACATGAGACTTTTAAGTGTTAAATCTTGTGTTTCAATTCCTAATTCCTTTATTTTACTAGATAAACTATTCTAGTATATAGTTATTTCAGACAATACCTTCTTTTAAGGTTCAAGATTTGAATCTTCACTTTTGTTTTCTTTTTTTCTTTTTAATATGTGAATGCAGTATAATCTTAACACAATTAAGTACAAGTTGGTTTTTCTATCATGTTTGTTGAGTTAAAAAAAGATTTTGAACTTTCTATGAAAAAGTAGTCTAGTCAAACACTTTTCCTATATTGAGCAACTACAAATAGTTAACACCAAAATATTATATAACTTCAAACATTTGTATATGAAACATTTATTAATTAAATAAATTGTCAAACATGTTACATATTAATGATTTATTAATTAAAAGAGTTGAAAATCAATTTATACCCTAACTTTAGGATTGTAACGATGATAATTATAAACTAAAAGCTAACAAGAGCACACAACTCTAATAATCAAAATATTATATATTTAAATCATTCTCTCAAATGTTGTTAAAAAAGATTTTCCAAAAAAAAATGTTGTTAAATATATATATATTCTAAACTAGTAATTGTATCAATTTAAATTGTGAACTTTCATTGGTGTATCAATAGACACCCTATTCCATTTGAAAGACACATACACAAACTTATAATTCTACCGGTTTAGGTTATAAATTTAAAAATCGTTCATGCATTAAATTTCACGTTTAGATTTATAAAAAAAATTATACTCTCATTTGATTATAATCATCAAATATTTGAAATCAAGAACCTATATTGATTTAGATACGAAAATATTTGAGAATTTAATTGATATGATAATAAATTTTTATGGTTGAAACTAATGTTTATATATAAAAAAATCGATAGATGGTTCAAATTAATACGTACATATTGCTGACATGTTGATTTCATTATTTGATGGTAATCATGTTCAACATCATATATTAAAAATTAGTATTTGATTCTGACTCTCATTGAGAGTCAAATACTAATTTTGTTGATATAACTTTAGAATTTGTGATCCCCTTCCTCCAATTTACATTATAAAAAAAAACCCTTATGAATGTAGAATTTAAGTTGTCAACAAAAATAAGTTTGGAATCAGGATGTATTCAATACCAAAAGATTATGGATTTAAATTTTCATTTTAGTTGTTGTAGAATTAAAAAAAGGGCAACTTTTAATTTAATGTTTGATATAACTTCCAAGTTTAACCCTCTATTTGATAATCGTTCAATTTTTTGTTTTTAGTTTTAAAATTTGTTTTTACTTCAATTCTATAAAAAAGAGTTTCATCCGGTAAGTAATTAAATTTTAACTAAATTTTTAAAATTTAAACAAGTTTTTGGATATATTTTTTTAGTTTTTAAATTTTGGTTTGGCTTATCAATAAAAACATAAGTAAAATTTATTTTAAAAAAAGAAAAAAAAAATATATATATATATAGAGAGAGAGAGAGAGATATTAAACTAGGAAAAATCATATGTTGTACTTTTAGTTTTAAATTTTGGTTTGATTTTTTTAAAATATAGATAAAATTGTAGATTTAATTATCAAAAAACTAAAAATAAAAAATTAAGATCTCGTTAGATAACTATTTTTTTAATTTAAACTTATTTTCATTCAAATTTTCTACCAAATGAATTCATATATTTTTTTAAAGAAGTAGGTAAATCCTTGTCAATTTTCAAAAATCAACACAAAATTTTGAAAGTTTTTTTTTTTCAAAGTTTGATTTTTACAAAGATAAATAAGTTATAGATAATTGTGTGAGAAAATCATAGGATCAAATCATTATTGTACACTTAGTTTTTAAAAACTAAAAACAAATGATTATGAGCTAAATAGTTATGTATTGGAGATACTCATCTTCTCTCATATTAAAAATATGAGGAGTCGTATTTTTTTAAGTGCAAATTGGGAGAAGAGAACCACACTACATAGAGAATACTATCTCTCTTCTCTTACATAAATGATAGTAAAATATCGATTTTTAAGACTAAAGTTGTGACAGTTGTGTTGAATTGTATTATCACCAAACAATAAAAATAATATATCACCCATCTTTTTGGTACTCAATAGTTAAGTCCCTAAATTAAAATTGGAATGTTTAAACTAGTAAAATAATGTTTTATAAAGAAAAGAAAACATGGTAAATATTAATTTTAAAAAAACATAGTAAATATTAATTTTTAAAAAAAATTTAGTATATAAATATTTACTTTATTTCTGAAACATGGTAAATATTTGAATGTTGAGAGCGAGAAACAACAGTCACAGTTAACAAGGTGTGTGTGTCAGCCAAATTTCAAATAATTATATATGATTGGTGGTGGCTATTTACCAATAAAACATGTACGTGCCGTTTAAGGTAATGTTAGTTGCGGCTTTGCACTTCTTTTGGTTTTTAAAAATAGATTATTTAAATTTTATTTTAAATTAAATTCCTTTTCTTATGGCATTTTGAACTTTCTACTGACAAATGACAATTTTTTTTTCATTCTTCTTGACAGAGTGAGATATCATTAGCTTTGCATGAAGAATTTTGAATTAGAATTACATCTGTAATTATTTCATTTCAATGTAGTTTAATCATGCCGTTCTCTCTATACTATTATAAAAAAATAGTCATTTGACCGTAATTAGATTAACAAAATTTATAATTTATAATTATCAATAGCTTTTTTTTTAGTACAAATTAGAGGAGAAAATCACAAATTCTACATGGAGGATGCTACTACTTTAAAATAAAAGAGAACCAAATATCAAAGATATTGAACTGAATTACCATAAAATAATGAAACTATTATGTCATCGACCTTTCGATTAATATCTATTGGTTTTAAACTTTGAATCTGTACTTAATATTGAATTGTTAGTGGCTTTATTTAATATTGAACTTACAATTTGGTCACGCAATTTCATGATTGTTTACCGTTGCAATATGTGCACACAATGTTATTTTAGAAAAAAACAACTGTACTGCATACTCCCCGGGATCAAGTTGTTATTTGAGAAATGGGTTTACTTTTTTATTTGATTTTTCTTCAAACTATGTTCTTTTTAATTCAAAGGATTAGAGTCACGTGTTTGGATATGTCTTATTACATTATAAATTTTGTGTTTGGATATGTATTACTGTTGGTTATGGACACACTAACAATAATTAAAGAAATGATAATGACGGTTATGATGTGGAATATTGGCGTGGCAAATCTCCATCTTCGCCAAAGCGAAGGAAAACTTAAACCAACGAAGTGTGTGTGATCCCCAAAGGTTGTGCAAGTATACACAGTTTTTGTTGTAGTAAGTTTTAATGTAAGTAAATGTCATCTCTACAGGGAATAGTGATTAACACCATGTTTAAGCGAAATGAAGAGAGTCAAGTAAAAGGTGAAATTGTTGTGATGAGTTTAAACTAGGCAAAATAAACTGAAATATAATTTAAATTAGATGTAAATGCATCGGAAGGAGAATAAGACATTTTCGGAGAGTTTCGCTTAGACAAAACTAAGTTAAGCGAAGACACAGACAACTGAAGGCTCCTCTTTGGCTCTCTCGAGCTCTAGAAGTTGGCTCTCTCGAGCTCCTAGTTCGGATCTCTCGAACTCAAACACTGCTAAAATCACGCAACAGTACTAGGCGAATCTTATCTCTAAGAGTTCTTTGATTTGCAAGCAATCTTATCTCTAAGCAAGCTTGCCAAACCTAATGTTATACATACAAGATCGCTCTATTTCTATTCTCTCGAAGCGAAATAAAGACATACACACAGTGGATCAGACAGAATGTATTACGAATTAACACAACATGCATAATAGTTTAAATCTCGCTAACGCTTCGCTTAGGCGAACGTCTCCTACTTGCCTACTTCCTTCCAATGACGAACGTAGCTACTCATAACGTTAAGTAAAAGCAAAGCGAAATAAAAACCAAAGTTCATCTTCATTAAAATACCAAATAACAATGTTCGCTACAAATAGTGTTATAACAGAAATATCGAAAGCAATAAAAGGAGAAACAAAGTTTAGAAGAAGCCTGATTGAAATCGTAAAGACAGCAATTTTGATTTGGCTCCGACGAAGTCTCTGCAACTCCGGCTAACCACAACTATGCTAAAGCTAAACTACTGAACAACTGGAAATGCGGAAGAAACAACTAAACTATGGCTACACTAAGGAAAGTTGATCGGAATTTAGTTCGACTGAGGATCGACCGAAGAGTGGGTGATCATCTCCCGAGTGGGTGGTCTCTTCTTTTTTTGCTCTGACGGAGAATGCCTCTATTTATACTGCAGCTCAAGCGACAAGGCTTTGACTTCTCTACTCCATGATCCCTTGTCCCCTTTGTACATCATCTGACATTCTTTGCTCTGGAACTCCCAAAAGGTGCTCTGCTCCACGATCTTCCGTACAGCAGTTTTGCCAGAATCAACTTCGCTTAGGCGAAATTGAGGGCACTTCAGTCTCTTTGCTGCAATGTGAAAAG
>JBBMKA010000020.1:1493221-1511938 GCA_037833695.1 Sechiopsis laciniata | reverse complement strand
ATTGATCATTTGAAAGTTTAGGGACCAAAATGGAACAAAGATGAAAGTCGAGGGACCAAAATGGTATTTTAACCTATTATTTATTAACAAAAGTTATAAAACACAACTTAACAGTTTAAAGAGTTTTCTTTTTATTGTTTTTTAGTTCAAAGGAAAGTTTAAAATTTGGGACCAATTAGATTAAAATGTTATTCTACTTCCATAATTTTTAAAATTTTGAGAAGAGTTGTTCTTTTGGAGAACACAATACAAAAACAATTGTCAAGTTTTGTTTGAGAAGGTTATTGTCTACTTTGTTAATTGTGAATTACACATCATGTATTTTAACCCTTATGGTGAGTTTAAATAAACCTTGGGTTAGTTATGAGGTTATGTTAATTAACTATTTGTGTGAGTGTAACATTGAACTAGTATATAAAGCTCCTCAGGGTCTTCTTCTACCTTTGAGAGTGAGAAACCCTAACCACAAAATTGAGAGCTCTTGATTCATCTTTGATAATTATGAGTGAGAGTGATCAAGATTGATCATCACATTCTGAACAGTGGAGTAGGCTAATCCGAACTACTTTACATCAATGTGCTATCTCTTCTCCTTATCCTTCTTTATTTTGCATTGATTTTCATCTATTTGCTTTGATTCATGATTAAATTTGAAAATTAGTTCAACAATTGGTATCATACCTCAAATAAATTTTTGCTTCTGCTTTGCACTTAGTTTTTAATCTATGTTTTGTTTCATGGATTGAGTTTCTACTATGAAATTTTGGATTTCATTTTGTTGCCTCTATCGTTATTCAATATTCTGATCGTTTCTAAGAAAGCGATTGATTCCTCCGCTGGCTTTTCTTTTGATAGTTTATTTTTGCCAGCGTTTTGATGAAATCGAAGGTTTCAATTTAATCGATTTGATTAGCAGCATTTATTCTTTGAAAAATCTTTCGATTTTAGATTTCTGTTGATTTACATAGCAAAATCGATCTTCCCCTAGTGATCGGGATTTTCCTTTTCTTGCGAAGATTAGAGAGGATCGTCGATCTATAGAGTGTTTCTTAGATTCACTTCTGGCAGTGAAAAATTAGTGGTTATCGACACATTTAGATGCTATTTGGGATGATTTTGGGCGATGTTAGCATCAATTTGCAAGTCGATTTCGATTTTGGATGTTCACGCTGATGCATTTTCAGGATAAATCAGATTTTCCAGATTTTGGTGTTCCTCTGTGCAAATTTAAACGACGAATTTTTTTTAGATGATTTAAAGATTGTTCGACAACTTTTCTTTTAACTATAGCAGTGTCAGCGATATTGATTCCCTGATCTTCACTTTGGGTATCGATAACGCTAACAATTTCTCCTTCTCGGTCAGAATTGACTGATATTTAGCTATTTTTCTTAACGATTGCTGACCTATATAATAGGTGATTCTGCTTTGGGGTGTCAATCTTATCTGTGGCAGATTCCTTGCACTGATTATCGTCAATTTTGAAGGCTTATTTTAGCTGGGTTTTGACAAATTATGATTTCAGCAACTGAGTTTTACATTGTCATCTATTATTGCAGCCTTTTTGTTTTCAATTATCACAAATTGAATTGAAGGTAATCTCTATTTCAATTGAATTGGTCTTAGTATTGGAGTAATTTCAAGTTCCTTGAATACTTAATATTTGTATATGCTACAATGCTTATCTGAATTTGAATCATTGTGTTGATAGTTGAAATCGTTGTTGCCAAAATTTTGTGTATTAATGAGCTGCATATTAGAATTGGTTGCCGATTGAGATTTGAAATTTTGGCCCTTTTAGACTTAAATTCTGAGTTGCTGCCTTAATGAAATTGAATTGTCAATTTTGGTTTAATTTGACAAATTGGGCTGCTATAAGAAATTTGATGTCAACAAGTTCTGAGATTAGCAATTGCATATTGTTGACAAAATTTTGAGCTGAAAATTTAGAAATTCTGAGAATGAATTTTGTGATAGCTGCTTTGTGATCTGTTTGAGTATTTGATTGGTTGACTTGTCGTTTGGTCTATTTTCAATTTAAGGCTTGTTTGAATTTTCTGTATTTCACCGTTCTACTGCAATTTTGATTATTCGTATAAGATCTCTGCTAGATTTGAGTTCGACAAATTTGATGGGTCAGGGGACTTTAGTTTGTAGAAAAAGAAAATGAAAGCCTTATTAGTGAACAGAAAGTTGCTAGAGCCTTAGATAATCCTCCTAAATGGCCTCTAACTATGTTTGAGGATGAAAAATCAGAGGCATTGGAGATAGCCTATAGCACCATCATCCTTCATTTAGCTGATAATGTTTCGAGAAGGGTTAGTAACATAAACGATGTAGCCACTTTATGGTCTAAACTCGAAAAATTCTACTTATCTAAATCTCTATCCAATAAGATTTATTTGAAGGAAATGCTATTTGGGTTTAGGATGGAGTCTTCTAAGGGATTAGAAGAAAACATAAACGTGTTCAACAAAATTTATGGCGACCTGGCCAATACTGGGGAGAAGCTTGATTCTGAAAATCAAGCGATCATCCTCCTCAATTCGTTACCCGAGAAATACAAAGAGCTTAAATCAGTCATTAAGTACGGCAGAGATACTTTGACCCTAGATATCGTTATAGATTTATTGAGATCTAGGGAGTTAGAGATGAAAATCGAAAAAGAAGGATTCTAAGGCTTTGTTTGCGAAGATTCATTCTTATAAAGGTCAGGGCAGTTAGTCAAGTAAATCGAGCTCTAAATCTGGAAAAGGGAAAACAACCATTAGAACAGAAGAGAGTTACTTGCAATTACTGCAAAGAGGATGGACATACTAAGTATGAATGTCCTATTTTGAAGAGGAAAAGTAAGTTACTTGTTAGGATAGCTGATGATGTTACAGCTAACTTCCTCAAGAATTATGATTCGAGTGAGGTGCTCTTAGCTGAAAATTCTAAAAACTTGGACCATTTTGATAATTTGTGGATTATGGACTCTTGTTGTTCATTCCACATGTCCCATTTTAAGTACAATTTTGAAAATTTGGAAATTCTAAATTATGGCAAGGTTTTGTTGGCAAATAACCTTTAGCTTGAGATTAAGGGAGTAGGTTCAGTTCGGTTTAGCATGGACGATGGTTCTGTCAAGATGCTTACAGATGTGAAATTCGTTCCAAGTGTTCAGCGAAACCTTATCTCATTAGGTACTTTGGATGTTGGTTGTTATAACTACTTGTCTCGTAATGGCCTACTTTATATGAGTAAGAATGAGAAAATAAAGTTGTCTGGGAAGCTTAATAATGGTTTCTATATTATGCAAGGAAAAACTTCTCAGCGGGAAATGAGTGTAGTATTTGATAAATTTGAGACTCCATTTGAAAATTTGACAGGTTCTCTACCTGAAGTTAATTGTGTTGTTGATAAGCAGTTGAATTCTGAGATTGAGTTTTATGATAATGTTTGATTATTGCTTCTACTTATGCATCTGAAAATCCTTTAGTTGAGCCTTTAGTGCTTGTCAGTTACGATGCACGTTCTGATCCTATCTCTGCTACTTCTGAACCCCAGGATGTTCCTACTGGTTTAGAGTGCAACGTTCAATTTTTCGATAGAGATTTGGCTTGTTTGTCGGATTTTTCATGTAAGATGTTTGTGGTGAGACTTGAAATTTACTTGCTTATTGTCTGCTATTGCAAGTCTGTGATTGAGTCCAATCTAGAGGGCATTGTATACTCTCGTTCTGATGCATATTAATTTTCTTTTTGTTGCATACATGAAGAAGGGATAGATATTCTTTATGTGTTCTTGATGTTCTTTCTCCGTTTGTGTTCTTGTATGTATCCTCATTGTTAGGTTTTTATTGCATTGATTAGTTTCAGTTGCAGCTTCTTTGTGCAGTTTGACTCTTCCATGATTGTTTACTCTATTGCAAGAAAACTGTTTGATTATTTTGTTTTAAGAGAGTCTGTTAGTGCTTATTGCTTCGTCCTGATTCTGTTGAGTATGAATGATATTCTGATGGATTCTAGTGGTTTTGATGAAGTTATGCAGATTGAAGATTTTTTGATTTGTGAGTTTGATTGGGAAGAGGTTTGTTGTGTTTTGGGAGTATTTGTTTGTGCTTCTGTTTCTTGCCATTTGTTTAGCATTGTTTGTGAGTTTATTCAGTAGTTACATGGAAGTTTAACATTTTTTGGTGCTGCGTTCTGAGAATTCAGTTTTTTATTCGGACTTTATTTTTAGGGTCATTTAGGTTCTGAATGCATTGATTTCGAAGAGTCAGTTTATACTAGTTTTCTTTTTTCTGCTTTGTGCTACTTATGTCGTTTGAAAGGGTATTTCCCATTTTCTTTGTTTTCATGTTACTTGACAATGTTTTTGTTTAAAGTCTAGTTTTGATTTGTCTGTTTTCGAAAATGTTCTTTTGAGAACAGGTTCAGGTTGCCTTTGGTGGATTTAGTTAACCGTGCTACTGAAGTTCTGAATTTTGAGATCTTGAAAACCGTTCTGATTTGCTCATCCTGAGCAAAGTTCTGATTTGCTCATGCTGAGCAAAGTTCTGATCCAGTTTTGCTTAGAGTTTTGAAATTATGATGGCATTCATGCTATGTACTTCAAGAGGGTAATTTTTTAATTGTGAATTACACATCATGTATTTTAACCTTTATGGTGAGTTTAGATGAACCGTGGGTTAGTTATGAGGTTAAGTTAATTAACCATTTGCATGAGTGTAATATTGAGCTAGTATATAAAGCTCCTTAGGTCTTTTTCTACCTTTGAGAGTGAGAAACCCTATCCACCAAATTGAGAGCTTTTAATTCATCAATGACAATTATGAGTGAGAATGATCAAGATTGATCATCTCACATTCTGAACAGTAAAGTAGGCTAGTCTGAACAACTTTACATCAGTGTGCTATCTCTTCTCCCTATCCTTCTTTATTTTGCATTGATTTTCATTGATTTGCTTTGATTCATGATTAAATCTGGAAATTAGTTAAACACTGCAGTTGGCATATATAGTAAGAATCAGTCGGAGTTTGAGAGACAATGGCATATCTTATATTATTTGATGTGAGGAGTCCGTTTATCTCTAACTTTCAGATTATTGGGTACAATCTTTTTGTTATTTATTATTATTGGCAAAAAGCCCTTTATATATGGTGAAGAGAATTACAATTCTAGTGGTTATGTACAGAGGATAAAAGCCTGCTAAATTACTGATGCAGTAAGAAATAAAATGTTTTAAACAGAAACTAATGAGATTTGTTACTCCCCCCTCAAGAGGGAGGTATATGAGGATTCATTACACCCATCTTGACCATAAAACTCTTTAGAACATTCGCTGGTAAGGCCTTAGTGAACATATCGGCCAGCTGATTTGAGGAGCGAATTGGGAGTAAACGCATCAGTCCTTGCTCGAGTTTCTCGCGAATAAAATGGCAGTCGATCTCTATATGTTTGGTTCTTTCATGGAAGATCGGGTTAGAAGCTATAGCAATTGCAGCCTCATTGTCGCAATAGATAAGTGCTGGTGAAGGAGATTCGACGTGTAGATCTTTGAGGATGTTCATAATCCATGTTACTTCACTTGTTACAGCAGCCAAGGCCCTATATTCTGCTTTTGCGGAAGATCTTGATACTGTCGTTTGTTTCTTTGTCTTCCATGCTACCATTGAATCCCTAAGAAATATGCAAAAACCACTAATAGAACGTCGAGAGTCTAAACATGCTCCCCAATCAGCATCAACAAATGCCTTAAGTTGGAAAGTTTGTGTTGATCAAAGGATGATACCTTGACCAATACTCCCTTTGAGATATCTCAGAAGGTGTAAGACAGCCTTCCAATGGTCAGAATGTGGTTTTGCAACGAATTGAGTGAGCTTATGCACTGTAAAAGTGATATCCAGTCTTGATATTTGCAGGTATAATAATCGTCCGACAAGTCTTTGATAGTTGGTAGCTGCAGATTCATCTAGTAATGTGCCAGAATTACCCATGAGTTGTACATTCGGGATCATTAGATGAGTGAACGGTCGAGCAGCTAGAACCCCATGGTCTTCCAGTATTTGAAGGCAATATTTTCTTTGTGATATGGAAATGCCTTGACTGGATCGTAAGAGCTCTAGACCTAAAAAATATTTTGCTTGTCCCAAGTCTTTCAACATGAAGTAAGACTTTAACAGAGACTTTACTTTGTCTATTTCAAGATTGGTAGGACCTGTTAGGAGGATGTGTCTACATAAACGAGGAGGGCTACGAAGGAAACTCCTTGTCCTCTTGTAAATAAGGAATAATCGGACTTCGATTGAGAAAAGCCATTAGCAATTAAAACACTAGCAAATTTTTTGAACCATTGACGTGAGGCCTGTTTCAACCCATATATGGACTTGTTTAGCTTACAAACCATAGATGTGGTAGCAGATTTTTCTTTAGAGTAGTATCCCAAAGGCAAGTCCATATAAACTTCCTCAAAAAGATCTCCGTTGAGGAAGGCATTATTGATGTCCATCTGAACAAGGGACCAATTATAAGATGAGGCAAGGGACAACAAAATCTTTACGGAGACTATCTTAGCTACTGGAGAAAAGGTGTCTAAATAATCGACTCCTTCTTGTTGGTTGTAACCCTTGGCCACCAATCGAGCTTTGAATCTATCAACGGATCCATCAGCCTTGTATTTAATACGATATACCCATTTGCATCCAATAGTATGATGGCCTGTAGGTAAGGAAACTAAGGACCAAGTATGAGTCCTTTCCATTGCTTCTATCTCAGCATCCATAGCAACTTTCCACCTGGAGTCTTTGATAGCCTGATGATAAAATGAAGGCTCAAAATCTGTGGTAATGTTGCATATGAATTGTCTTGTACCGGTAGACAAAGCATCATAGGATAATTGCTTGTGTAAAGGGTAGAGAGTTTTAAAATTTTCACTATCATTGGTTTGTTTCAAAAGATTACAGTGGTAATCTTTTAAGAAACTTGGTTTTTTATGAGGTCTAGCAGATCTTCGCAATGCAGGCATATCTGCATTTACTTCGGGTTGAAGAGTAACAATTTCTGTGATGGGAACGGGTGTTAGGGCTTCATTCATTGAGGAAGTGGACGCTAACATTTCACATTCTGCTATGTCATTATTTATACTAGTTGTTGCAAGAGAATCAACATCTAAATTACCATCTGAAAAGGTATGCATAGTGTCTGAAGATATGCTTACCGGAGAATGCATATTTGTGTCAAAAAATTCATCATTCATGGAAGGAGCAATAAATTCTGATGCTATTGAAATATTAGGACTATGTAATACTGTAGCAGGAAACATGTCTTCTTCAGCTTCTGTGGCAATGCTATCCAAAAATGGGAAGGATGCTTCATGAAAGATCACATCACGTGAGATAAAAACTTGTTGAGTATGAAGATCATATAGCTTATACCCTTTAATTCCTGGTGGATATCCAATGAATACAGAAGTTCTAGCACGAGTATCAAACTTTCCTCTGCCTCCTTGAAGTGTGGATGCAAAACAAAGGCACCCAAAGGTTCGTAAAAAAGAGTAGTCGACTTCCTCTCCATAAATTATGGAGTATGGAGTGGCATTCTTTAAAAGAGGCATGGGAGTTCTATTTACTAAGTAGGTAGCAGTAAGGACGCAATCCCCCCAAAACTTGGCTGGAACCTTTGATTGAAAAAACAAAGCGCGTGCTACATTAAGTAAATGTTGATGCTTCCTTTCTACCACTGAGTTTTGTTGGGGAGTTTCAACGCAAGAAAACTGATGGATAGTTCCAATTGAAGCAAAAAATTCACTAAAGGATAGTTCTTTCGCATTATCAGACCTAAACACTTTGATATTCTTAGAAAATTGAGTCTTAATGAGCTTAAAAAATCGTGGCACTATAGTAAGGACATCTGATTTGTTTCTCATTAAATAGACCCAAATGTATCTTGAACAATCATCAACTAGTGTCAAGAAATATTTAAAACCAGAATATGTTGGAAATTTAAATGGACCCCATATATCACAATGCAACAAGTCAAAAGCTTCTTTAGCAACATTATTATTGAATGGAAAAACAAGCCGTTTTTGTTTGGCAAGAGGACATACATGACATGGTTTAGAATGAAAAGAAGATAAATGCAATACATCTTTCATTAAGCCTAATCTTTTTTCAGATAAGTGTCCTAAACGACTATGCCAAGTCTCAACTGAAACAGAACAGGTAATAACATCAACATTCTTGGTTGAAAGCAAGTAAAGACCATGTATGCTCTCACCCCTGCCAATGTCCTCGTAAGACTCTTGTCCTGTAGTATACATGTTTCACCAACAAATTTTAAAATCATGTCACTGGTTTTCAATAAGCTGCTAACAGATAGAAGATTAAATGTGAATTTTGGCACATATAACACATCATGGAGAACCAAGTCATTACTAATATGAATGTCTCCAACATAGTCTACTGCTACTTTATATGCATTTGGTAAAACAACTGAAGCTCCATAAGCTTTTCTCCAATTAGTGAACAAAGAATGACAATAAGAAACATGTCTAGATGCCCCTGAATCTATAATCCAATCACTTTGAGATGTTGCTAAAGAAGAACAGGCTAGAGAAATACCTGAAACGTGGTTGATGTGTTCTGATGTTCTCTTTTGAAGTTGAGAATTCAAGAATTCAACCAACTTTATACACTGCTCAGCATCAAGTGAATCCAGAGGATTTGTGGACACAACGTTGGTGGCAATCTTCTTGCCATCTGTATAGGCATTTGAGGAACGAGACTTGAAGCCCGGGGGATAACCGTGTAGACGGTAGCATTTGTCTACTGTGTGCCCTTTGTAACCACAATGAGTGCACGAAGGACGAGAGTAATCCTTCTTCTTGGGTTTTGAGGTTTCAGCAGCAAGAAGAGTGATGGATTCGATGGAAGATCCTAAACTCATATTTGCCGCACGTTGTCTTTCTTCTTGCACTACTAAGGAAAAGGTTTTGCTGATCGACGGAAGGGGTTCCATCATCAGTATTTGTGTGCGAACGTTTGCAAAATAGTCATTTAAACCCATCAAGAAAATCATCACATATTCTGTTTGACAGTGACCGATGAAGATCTTCAAACCTCCACAAGTGCAAGATTCGGCCGGTCTGTATTCGCAAAGTTCCTGCCAAATGGTTTTTAAAGCAGTAAAATATGCTTCTACCGAAAGATTACCTTGCACGGTGGTAACGAGTGATTTCCGCAATTGAAATATCTTTGGTCCGTTGCTTCCTTTGAAGCGTTCGGTCAATTCAACCCACACTTCCTTGACGGAATCAGTGTAGACGATGCTCGCAGTGATTTCTTTTGAGACGGAGTTCAAAATCAGGGTTGTAATGATGTTGTTGTTGCACTTCCAAGAAGGGAGAAGATTCGGATCTGTGGGTTTCTTTACATCTCCGGTGACAAAACCCTCTTTGTTTCTTCCTGCTAGGGCAATCAACATAGCTCTTTTCCAAGAATTGTAATTCTCCGCTTCTGTTAATGGCTGCGTGACGAGAACCCCAGTAGAGGTGAAAGAATGGTGCAAGTGAAAGGGATTCAAGCTTGCATCCATGGCTGCGTTCCCATTGCTGCTAGGGGCTTCTTGATCTGCCATCTTCGTTGAGGTCAGAGATCCAAAGCTCACGCAGGAAATATGAAGAACGTGGGAGAGAAAGGCGGAAGACTTTAAAGATTCCGCTCTGATACCATTTCAGATTATTGGGTACAATCTTTTTGTTATTTATTATTATTGGCAAAAAGCCCTTTATATATGGTGAAGAGAATTACAATTCTAGTGGTTATGTACAGAGGATAAAAGCCTGCTAAATTACTGATGCAGTAAGAAATAAAATGTTTTAAACAGAAACTAATGAGATTTGTTACTAACTCATAAATTTAGCCAATCCAATACTATAAGATAGTAACTCCACTTTTTTATTCAATAGTTTGGTCTATGATTTTTCATTCATGAATGTTGATATAATATTCTTTCCATTTAGAAAGACAATATTTGTTTAACTCGAAGTAAATAAATTGACTAGTTATCCTTCTTGTACCAGTTCCTATGTTCGTAATTTTGTCTGAGAATACTTCTATTTAACAAAACCATAGAATAATAATGAGTATTTACAAATTTAATTTGCAGCTTGGAAATATTTAATAAATAGGCGAACAATGAGTAGAGAGGGCACTAACAAGAACATAGCTATGATGGAATATGGTACAACATAGCTATGATGGAATGTTGTACAATCGAGTAATTAGGTTTACAAATTTGAATCGTCCACCTTCAAATGTTGATTGGATAATAAAAGTAAGAAGAAATCGAACATATAATAATCGGACATATAATCTCGTAGATACCAGGTCGTAAATGATAACACTAGAACTATTTTCCTTTTAGCAATAATATAAATATGCTATTCTTCATGTACTCTTTTTTCAATATTAATCAAAAGGAAGACTTTTTAATTTATAAATTCATATTGAATTAGTTTAACTAAACAAGTTTGAGGCATGCTACTATGCACTAATTTATAACTTGACCATATCAACCTGTCTAAATATCGATTACAATTAGTCCATATCACTTAAATACTACGTTCATGTCAGTATCTTAATATACTAATTGAAAGTTACGTTATTCATGCATTAAATCATCGAGGAGAGAAATTTAAAAAAAAAAAAAAAAATGATCGAGGACAGAATCATCAAAACAATCTTATAATTATTTTTATAAGCTACAAGAGTAAAACAAATATTTCAAAAATTAAAAAAGTGAACAAGTTGAACCTTAAAGTTGTAGGATGAAAATGATGTATAAATCTAAATTAAATCATTGATAAAGTGATAATTTAGGTTAAATTATCAATTTGTTTCCTAAAATTTAGAAATAAATTTAAAAATTTCAATTTAGTCATTAGGATTTGAGCTTAATTTCAATTCAATTCATATAATATAATAGTACAAGTTTTCATCCCATAAACTAATTTGGTTAAATCTCATAATTTATTATTTAATTGTTTTTAGCCCACTTGAAGTCACTTTGTTAATGCTCGAGTTCATGAGGAGTACATGAAAGAAGTATAACTATATTTGAAAGAAAGTAATCTTATATATCCATGTTATGCAAGTTATGGTGAAAAGAAAAAATTTAAAATAATTGAAGGCTTCTACTGGTATAAATAATGCTTCAATTATATGAATTCAAAATTAAGACTACTTAATCTCAAATAATTATACGTTGGGTGAAAACTTTTGAAGTCTAAGATTTAATACAAATGATAAGAGACTAAATTCATAATTTAACCTAGATATTTTATTATTCTATAGTGGAGTTGGCTAATCATTCTCAACAAAAGTTTCTTTTGTAAGGAAAGGTTTATAATGGCATAGAGATAAAGAAAGAACATGTGGCAAGAAAGTAGTGGGTTAGAAAATCTGTTAGGATAAGGAAATGGATGATGTTTCATTGAAGAATCAACATGAAGCTTTAATCAGTTGGGCACACTCCCAAACATAACTATATCCTCTTTTCCCCTCACCAACTTTCAACAACCTTCAATCTCTCCAATCCCCAATTCCTCCAAACCCCTAAAAATGACATCCATGGCTATGACAGCCTCCTTCCTCCCCATTGCTGCAGCCAACCACTCCTCCGCCACTGCCCGAAAAGCACTTATCATCGCCAAAGCCTCCACCGCCACCAACACCTCCAACACCAACTTGGAGATCAAGAATGTGAAGGTTGAGAGCAGGCAAGGGCGGCGGGAGTTGGTAGCGACCGCCGTGACAGTGGCAGTGGCAAGCTTTGCGAAGGTGGCGATTGCGGACGAGCCCAAGCGTGGCACCTCTGAAGCTAAGCAGAAGTATGCTGTGGTCTGTGTAACAAATCCCACTGCACGTATTTGCCGAAACTGAATGTTCACTCTGTTGTGTCATCTTTTTCCCCATTAAACTCTTTCCCTTGGTTTCACAATTTGGAGTTTGATTGTAAAATCTGTAAAAATAAAGCTATGAATCATTCTTCATGTCTTTCTCTTGTTTTATAGTAGTTGCAAATTACAACTTTGATCCAACCATAATTCCACTCTGGTTTTAACCCATGAGATTTAACTATGATCTAATATTTTGATATTATAATTTTAGAATGATTATTTGTATGGTGTAGGTGAATTTGTAACTATAGTTTCTAGTTCATAAATCACAATCTAAACAGAAATATGAGTAAATCTTAGGTCCCGTTTGGTTTTTTATTTTTTATTTTTTAAATTTAAGCTTATAACAATTATTTTCTATATAATTTTTCTTACTTGGATGTGTATATTTCAATTATTTTCTATTAGTAAACTTGTTTTTGTTTTTGAAAGTTGGCTATCATGCACATACTTTTTTTTTTATGGAAATATGGATACAATAGAAAGGTGGAGGAAATTCGAGTAAAAATAAACTTAAATTTTAAAAAACCAAAAAAAAAAACCATATAATTATCGAACGGGACCTTAATAATCAATAAAAAGATGAATCTGAAGTAACTTCCAACATCCATAAGTTTCAGATAAAAATGTCCAATGAAACAAACAGTATCATTACCACAATTCAGGCATGGATCTCTATATATATGAATGAATTCTTTGGTGGTCTTTTGGTTTTGTATTATACATCAACCAGAAGAATTTCAATATCAAAGCCATGGTTGCAGAACTTTCTCTCTCTCACCACTCTCCTTCTCTCTCTCTCTCTACAAGAATATAAATTTGTAAGTCACAATAAGTGGAAGTTGACAAGAAGATCCCAGAAAATGTTCTCTCTACTTCACAATTGGAGGGCCCAAATGGTCAATTCCCAACAGCTCTTTGCCTTTGCATGTCAGCTTCTTCAAAAACACAAGCAAAGCTGCTCTAATAATAGAGTTGGAGAAGATGTTCATACACTTGAGACCTTGATCCTGATACAATTGTTGCACTTGGAAAAGATTTCAAATGATAATAATTACCATAAATGTATAGTTGAAAACCCAACATAAATATATTTGTATACTTCAAATTTTTGCTTTCTTCAAATGTAAGTTGAATCGGTTCATCTACCTCAACTAGTAAGATTCAATGACCCTTCTCTAAGCAACTTCGAGCTCAGGTTGTTGAATCTTTCCCGTGAATATTGCCTCGACACTAATCTCCAATCGGTTCCCGCCTTCATCATGGCCACAAACTCCCCATAGCTTATGCGTCCGTCCTACAAAAGAAGAACAGAAGGGTTGGAAGAACTGGCCAACAAGTTTCTACATCTATTATCAACATCTATGGAGGGGCTGAACTACTTTCAACCGGAAAAGAGCTAATCTATACACAACTGCAATGCTGACCTTATCTGTGTCAACATCGTGCATAATGGCACTGATGACATCCTCGTTGTTCGCTTCGTCTTTATCGTTTAGCACAGCTTGAAGCTCTTCGATCTCGATGAAACCATTCTGATTTTGATCAAAGAATGCAAAAGCGTTGTGTAGGTGCTCATCGTTTGCCATCTTTTTAAGGTGGATTGAAACTGCAACGAACTCTCCGTAGGTTAGAGTTCCATCATCATGAACTCCAGCCTGTAGAAATCAAAGTTTGAGTTAGTAACTGTCTATTATTACTACTTCACAAGAACGACAAGTTCGAGTTTTCTTACAATAGACCGCATCAAATCCAAGCATCTAACAATGTTTTGTTTTTATTTCTTTTATAAATACTGGCCTCTATATTTACACTTGTTGAAAATTAAATGCACACTGCCGAAGGATGGGAAAATAGAACAAAACAGAGAATTGTACATACTGCTTCCATAAGTATCTGAAGATCTGTTTCTGGAATCTGTTGTCCAAGCTTTTGCAATCCGCTTCGAAGCTCCTCGAGATTTATCTTGCCTCTCTTCTCAACATCCATCATATCAAATGCCTCCTTTATGCCGGCGACTTCCTCCACCGACAAATGCTCGGCAATCACCTACGACAACAATCAAATGAAATGTCATTTGTAACTCAAGTAATCTATTCTATAAAACGCCCTAATGACTTCTGTAATTACCCTTAGCGCTCGTTTCTTGAGCTTGTTCATCACAGAAAATTGCTTGAGCCTCGCTTTTACCGTCTCGCCTAACGGAACATTTGGAGCCTTCTTAGCATTTTGTAACCATGGGTGATCTGCACAAAGCAATAGTGATATTTCTTTCAAGTGTTGTCTGCAAACTCTGAACTATAAGGCTTGTGAAACCAGTATGATGCTCTATATACCTAGAACTTGCTGAGCAGTAAGGCGCCGCTTCGGATCGGGATCAAGCATTTTTCTTACAAGATCCTTTGCATTTTCGGAGACTCTTGGCCACGGGTCTCTCCTAAAACTAATAACCGAGCGAATAATTGCCTGTGCTACACCTTGCTCAGTTTCTACATGAAAATTGGAATTCAACTTATAAGGAAGTCTGAAAATCAATAACAAAAACTACACTAATAGGCTATCCACAAGTAATAAGAACATTTTTTTAAGGAAACTTGTCAACTAATCAAATCTAGAAAATAATTATAAATATGATCACTTTAAAAAAAAATAGCAAATATAGTCATTGATATTAATGAGTATTGTCATATACTTTCTTATAACACTGATACTGACGAGTATTTATAATATATATTATTAGTATTAATGAGTATTTATAATACAATATTGAAACATATTAATTATTATGGATACAAATAATTTAGAATTTGTCTATATTTGTTATGATTTTGTGGGAAGAGATCATTTAATACAACTTCCCTTTTAAAAAAAGAAAATAGTGTATCTGGATTCACTTTTCTTTGCCAATTGCGACCTTCATAGATTAAATTAAGCAAATAGGTTCAAGACATGAGAACAAAAATTCAAACCTGCCCAAAATGGTGGAATGCCACAGAGTAAAATATAGAGGATAACCCCAGCACTCCAAACATCAACTTCTGGACCATAATTCCTTTTCAAGACCTCTGGGGCCATGTAATAAGGACTTCCTACTATTTCATTGAATTGTTCACCTAATCCAATACAAACATTAGTGTAACATAACATGAGAAAATAGAATGGAATGGCAAGTGCAACACAAGCAAGAATGCGCGACAAAACGATAACACGAGTCTCACATGTCGATTGAATACAAGCCGTATAATACCTGGTTTAAAAGTGACAGACAGTCCAAAATCAATTGCCATCAATGGGGACGATTCCTTCTTGTTTGCAAAAAGAAAATTCTCCGGTTTGAGATCACGATGCATCACTCCGTGTTTATGACAAGCCTGCGAATAAATTAGATTGCTTATCGAGAACGATAAGTGTCAAAATTAAGCAGCAAAGACAATCAACATATACAACTCTGCCATGTTCAAAAGTTAACCAAGATTTTCTTTTCACCTGAACAACTTCCACAATCGTCCGCATAACAACAGCCGCTGCACGCTCTGTGTAATGGCCCCTTGCAACAATTCGGTCAAACAACTCCCCGCCCTCGCACAGTTCCATCACAATGTAAACTGCTTGATCATCCTCATAAGTATCCTTCAGCGTAATGATATTTGGATGCTTGGGCAAAAGCTTCATTATTTGAACCTCTCTTCGCACATCCTCGATATCAATAGAAGTCCTAAGTTTCTTCTTTGATATAGATTTACAAGCAAAATTCTCGCCTGTGTTAATATCTGTGCATAAATATGTTACACCAAATTCGCCTCTACCAAGCTCACGGCCGAGTTCATAATGAGCCAAAATGTCATGACCAGTTGGGTTTTTCAACACCCGAAGCTTGCTACCACCACCATTCCCTTTCTTCCCACCATCCTTAGCAGAAAATGGATAAGTCTTCTTCTTGTGGTGACCTTTAGGCTTAGCCGAATGAGACACAGGAGTAGCACAACAATTTCCCATGTGCAAGATCCAAAAATGTAGAAATTCTCTGACCTTTTAAAGGAATTTCAAGACCCATTAAACAAATATATTGAGGACCAAAAACATAGATGCAGAGAACAAATCTATACACAATATCAAAACACAAGTTTTTATTTATTTTTTTATGGAAACCAGGAAATCGGAGCTTTGCTCCATTATACCCGGGTTAACCACGCTCGTCCCCTAGGCCAGACCCCAGGAGACATCAAAGGAATAGAGACGTATTTACAAATTAACGTCACAGGTAAGCCAGAACGCCTTCAAAGGCCAAGTCTTTGACCACTGCGCCAGGACATCGAAACACAAGTTAAGAACCAAAGCTTTTCTCATCAACAATACCGACCAAGCTGAGAAGATTATAGACAGGATGATTTCCTCTAAACACAAATCCAAGAATCACACAAGATATCACAATTTTTCAGAGAATCCAACAGGCACCTAATCCAAGGAATCATAAACAAAGAAAAATTTATCCCAGAGAGATATCCATCATGTTCATAACAATCCCCTATGATTAAGAAAATTTGTTCACATTAAGAGATTAAAATGGTACAAAAATAGAACAACACCTGGAATTTTCAATTGAATTTAGAGGGACTTGAATCTGAAATTTGAAGGAGAAAGATGAATCTCAAGAATGATCTTTCTCCTCCAAATTTTTTTTTGTTCTTCCCCTCTTGGATTCAACCAAGATGGAAGACAAACAAGATCCTCTTCCCCCACCTCTTCCTTTTTATCAATCCACCAACTCCATTTTTCTTTTCCTAATTTAATTCAAGAAATTATCACCATTAATCATTACATTTCATAAATTAATGTTTAACGGTAGCTAAGTCAAATAAATGACAATCATCCAATACCATTAAAAAAAAAAGGTAAATTATTGTAATCCTAATTTAGATTGTAAATCACGGTCTATTTTTAACCAATTTGAGAATTGAATTTTGATTGTGGTTGTAATTTAAGGCCACTATTAAAGAAAAACTAAATTACATAGAATTGGGATTGGAAAAGTGTGTGTGTGTTGTTAGCTTTCATGTTTGGAGAAAGATTCAAAGTGCTGTGTCCATTGAACACAGAATGTAACAATGGCGGGCGCTGGTTTTGATTGAAGAGAGAGTTAAGGGAAAGCATGCCCGGGGTGATTGGATTTTGGGGTTGGGGAGAGGAGAGGAAGGAGTTGAAGGGGTGATTGGATTTTTGAATTAAAAAGAGGAGAGGAGAGGAAGAGGGAGTCATTTAGAGATGTGAAATATTTGTTTGGAGATGGATGTTTTCGGGAAGAAATGTTGTAAAAATATTTATTTTATATTAATATAATATTCGCATTAATTGAAAATTTCAATATATTTTATTTTACATTATGTTGTTGAATGATGTGACATTTGATAAGATTAGATAAAAAATTTGATGTGATGTATTAAAAACAAACCCTTCTCCTCGTACTGCTCTCAAATAAATGAAATTCAAATACCGATTTCATGGATCGAATATGTGACTATGGTGTTGAATTGAAATTTCACCAAACAATGAAATCATCATACCACTTACCCTTTCAATATCATTTTATGTAATTCTATCAAATGTCATATAAAACTTTATTTAATTTTCAACCATAAAATATATTAAAATTATAAATTGGTACAAATATCCAATGATTACCATAAAAAAAATTAATGTAAAATAAACATTTCCCCTTTATCACCAATCTTCAGATAACATCTTTCCTCCAAAACACTGATCTTTAATCGAGTACTTCATACATCCAAATTACTCAACTCCCTCTTCCACTTCCACTTCCTCTCATCAACTCCAAAACCCAAACATATTAGCTACATCTGTATTCGAACACCAAAAGGCTAGATACATATGGGGTTTGTGTCACCTCGAATAATATTTCCTTCGATCAAAGATATATTTTTAGTCCTTAAATTTGAAATGTAATTTCAATTTTATCCCTAAGTTTTAAAATCGAATACTTTTACCTTTGACATTTCAATAATGCTCACTTTTTAGTTTTTTTATGTAATTTTTTTTAATTTACTATTATACTTATTGTCTTTAAATGTTAAATTTATAAAAAGAAAATTAAACAATTATTTTATCAATATATTTAAATTTAAAATCAGTCTAATCACTATTTTAGTTAACATTACGTTATGTAATTAACGATTCTGTTATCTCAAGAACTAAAAGTGAGTATTATTGAAATGCTAGGAACAAAAGTGTTCAATTTTAAAATATAGAAATTAAATTGAAATTCGACCCCAAATTTAGGGATTAAAAATATATTTTTCTCTATATTCTTTATATTAAATCTAAATTACTCCTAACTAAAACTTTGTTTCAAAAATACTCATAAAATATTATAACAATATTAATGTTTTTTTTTTTTTTTTTTTTTTGAAATGGTTAATGTTTTGTTTTAAATACCCTAAAAATTTAATTATAAAATAAAATTTTACCTTTTATTCTTAAGTTACAATTATTTTTATGCTAATATTAGTTGTTAATTAATTGAATTGTTAGGAAGATGATTGAAATTAATTGTTTAGTATATGTCTTTCGTGCGGCGAATCGAGATTTTATGGTTTGGGATGGTTGACTTTTTTTTTCTGCAAGTGTACGATTACACGTACTTCAAAAAAAATTGATCGTAAAATAGGTGACCATGTTAATCTTTTAGTTCCACAAAACACAAACTATCATTATTTACAAAAAAAAAAAAAAAAAAAAAAAAAAAAAAAAAAACCCAACTTT
>JBBMKA010000020.1:1467909-1479220 GCA_037833695.1 Sechiopsis laciniata | reverse complement strand
GCAGATAGAATATTTAATCATCAAACATTACATACATGAAATATCTTAAAGAGATTTTATATGAACAAAAGTACATCAGATCTTTTACTTGATATAAAGAAAGATGTATTTAGTTCTTGAAAAGAGAATGAAGAATTTTTACATGAACGAATGCTTAACTTATATAAAACTAGATGTTATACAAATTATTTTTTTATGTCGAAACCTTGCAATTCATAAGGCTAGTCGAGAATGTGTATGGTCAAGATCACTTACTCAACACACCCATGAAACACGTGGCTTAGCTAACAAATTCAAAAGATAATTTGACAGAGTTATTTACAAATGTATTATTACTACAACTTTCGATAAGTTGGTGTACAACATTGAAATGCAACGACTATGATATTTTAAGTGATGTTTTCATGAGGGGAGTAAAACTACTGCACTCTTTTTTCTCATTGGATTTTTTTAGCAAAGTTTTTAATGAAGCAATTGTTACATCTATAAATACAATGGACATCTAAGTGGGAGTATTATGATTTAACATGTAGATATCCATTTTAGGCACTCTACTCACCTCACACCTCAACAAAATATAACTTTCCATTTATTTTCTCCCTATGGTGTATTGTATCCCACTCAAATGCCTATTTAGACACTTATGAATACTATAAATAAGTGTTGTTTTCTCAATTGTAATATACACGAAGAATCAATAAAAATTCTCACCATTTACTATCTATCATCTCATTTCTCTGTAAAATTGTTCTTTTGTTGTTAGCTTTCGTTATTAATTTCATAACATGATCTACATTTTATTTCATTTGTTCATAATATAATCATCCCCAAATTTAACTGGAAAAGTATTCACAAAATCATAAAAACTAAAAACAATAAAGTTAGTAATAAATACCTAAATGTAATTAATCTATTTACTCTACAATACTTATTTGAAAAAATACAATGATTGAAAACATTTTTTTTAATTGATTGAAAATATTTGATGCAATAAGAAACAAAAACAATCTCATAAATAGATGTGTGTTGTATAGCTATTGCTTTGTTAACATTTTATTAATTGATAAACGATTTTTAAAATTAAATTTAGAATAAATATTAATCATAGGGATTATATTATGTTTGAATGAAATAAAAATATAGATTCAGACTAATTCATCTAACACAATCATAGAAATCAAATTTATTTCAAAAAAAAAAAAAAAAAAAAAACCTGAGGTCTAACTTCTCCACGTTGTTCAATACCAAAGATAGATTTGAGCTTAAGCAACAAATCCAAAGATAGTAAAAGTTTTTTTTTTAGTACAAATTGGGGAAAGGAAGTACAAATACCAATTTCAGGGATTGAACTCGTGATCGTGGAGTGGAAATGAATTACCACAAAACCAAATAACCAATCGCGTCACTAACCCATTCGATAAAAAAAAAAAAGTTGTGGGAATTTGCAATCATCTAATTGAGAGATACAAAACTAAATAAGCAACAAAATCTTGCTATTTTCTAAAATAAAATACGAGACCTTGGTTAAATGCCACAACATGCAAGAATAAATGCCACCAATTAAGAAATTGAAACTGCATGAAGGTTTTAAAAATTCTAGTTTGATGCAAATGAAAATTTTAGAAGTTTTAGAAGCTGGGAGACAAAAATGACCTTAGAATTTCTTAAAAAATGCCTCTCGATCATTTAAAAAAGTTTATTGGCATTGTTGTGGACTCCTACAGCAATAATATCCTTCCATAGCACATTATCTCCATTGTCTGCTGTGGCCAAGGATTGACCAGCCTACACACTAAGATAGCTAGCAGTTAGCACACAATGCAAAAATCATATCAACAAAGGACAAACAATTCCATATGAAGGGCAAGAAGACTCATCATAACCCACATGGATATCTTTGAAGCAACATATTTTTTGTTGGAAGATGGGAAAAAGGATAGAACTCATACTTCAAATTAGTGCCAGTCCAAGCGAAAAGAAACTCAACTAAACTGTCAAAGTTCACTAAATCAGTAAATCCAACCACTTAGATAGGAGGACGAACATCAGCTTTAAGAATAGTACAGAAAAATTCATTTGATTCAGTTCAACTTTTGTTAGTTTGATGATGTCAATCATCCTCCACAGCATCAATGATAAATTTATCGTCAAAATTGTCTGCAGCATCAACAGGCACATCGCCATATGCAAGATACTCCGTTGCTTTAGCCACAGCTTCAGACGCTTTCGATAATGCTTTGGACGCTCTATATTCAAAGAGCTCGAAACAAATAATGTCCCCATGTGAGAGGGCAAGTTCTTTAATAGGCAATTCCATATCCAAAAGAAGGAAGGAAACTTCATTTCCAGGAGAAAGTTCCTAAAGTAAACATAAGTAAATAATTAAAATATAAACCAGCTATGGCATGATAATTGATATTAGAAAGTAAACTATACCTTGTAAAACAAAAGATTCTCCTCCACAGAATAGTCAGGATTATCTCCATCGTAATTGCAAAACTCCAAATTAAACCCAAGAGACTCATTCACATCTGCAAAACACCCCTCCTATTATGGTCATAGACCTTTAAAAATAGGAGTATTTGGTCATCTTCAAAAGTCTCTAGATAGAAATGATGATTTCCAAACTTTGACGTGTCAAGATACAAATCCAACTCATTAAATCAGTTCAATGTGGTTTTATCCCAAGATTGAATTAACTGGTAAGACAAGTCAGAACGTCTTCTCCACATCCAGTAACGTTGACAATCTATAGGTATAGAGAATTTTTCTTTTACCCTTTCCTGCATATAAATAAAGATATTATACATAGAAATTAACATAAAAAATGAAAATACCTCAAAGAATTCAAATGATTCGTCCTTAGGGATGTGAAACGTAGTCACCAACGCATGATTCACAAGTCCAAAAAATGTGTGTGTGCCTGCCTATATGTTCACCAAAATTGCTGTTCTGACAAACCTAATGATCACAAAAAGGGTTTATAGAACAACAGAGAAAAGAATGCACATCCATAAGAATTGAAAATATTAATCTTTTAGGCCCAGTTTGATAACCATTTGGTTTTTTGTTTTTGGTTTTTGAAATTTAAGCCTATTCTCACTCAAATTTCCTTCAATCTTCGCACCTCTCCCGAACAAGCAACTTTTAAAAACAAAAACAAACTTTTGGAAGCTATTTTTTTTGTTTTTAAATTTCGGTTTGGTTTCTATAAACATGGTAAAATAATTGTTGTAGGATTAAATTTCAAAAACAAAAAACAAAATGATTATCAAATGGGACATTAATTAGTGGATCAAGTACAGAACTAATCAATCAAACTCTAAAAACTGCAAAAATACTAAAGCTAAAACGTCTTAATGAACTACAAAACTAATAATCATATTATAAGTAAATCAAAACTTCTAAAACCTATAACGTATTACGTCATTTTAATAACTAAAGCAATCCTATTATAAAATTACAAAAAAGTAATCAAACAAACAGAAAAACAGAGAAATAGAAAATGCAAACAGAGAATGCATATCCAAAATATTTAAAGATTCATAACATCATAAAACTATTCGCCAGCCAAATATCCAGTTAACAGAACAACAAGAAACAGAAAATGCAAATTCAAAATACCTCAACAATCGTGAAATTCGCCATTATTTCAGGCTCGTCAGCAACATTCCAGATATTATAGATTTCCTAGTTCAGAGAATCAGAGGAAAAAGGAAAAGAAGAAGTTGAACAGCGAGGAAGAAAGGGAAGAAATGAATGTTTAACCAAGAGTATGGCTCACCCTAGAAATCGTGTGAAGCAAAATCCTCTCGACTTCGATCACTTCTGTTTTTCGATTTTCGAAAACACTTTAGCCCGAAAGGAAGAGATGTACAAAATAAGGGCATATTTCTTGCCTTTACTGAATTCTGAAATTAATAAAAATAAAATTGGTGGGGTCTACCATATTTTTCAATTTAAAAAAATAAAGTGGGGTCCACCACTACTTCTCCTCCCTCTTTCCATTTTTCCTTTTCCTTTCTATCCCAATGCGGCCTGTAGACTACTTAATACTATGTTAGTGAATCATTTAAATTTTAGTGTGTTTCTTCTTCGTCTCTTGCATTTTTTTTTATTTTCAATTGGTTGTTGAATGTTGTTTTTATAATGTTAGTAACAAAATAGTAATCCAATACCTATAAAGAGGTCATGAATTTGATCTCATCTTGATGTTGAAATAAAAAAATAATATCGAGTAAATCTAAAAGAACATACTTATACCAACAATACCGCAATCCACATTGGAGGATGTCCATAAATTCAAATCCTCATTTTAAAAAAACTAACTTTTTGTCAAACATAAATCTAAAAACAGACATTGACTTTTGGTTGAATATTATTGAAACATTTACAAAATTTATATAATTTACCCCTTTCAAAAGGCGGTCCTTCCATAGAAAATGACAAGAGAGTCGCAAGGGAAAACAAAACGCTGTATTTGACTTTACTTTCTGAAATGACATGAGCTATCCGTTCGTTTCCAGAAGTGGAAATGCACAGTTTCAGACTTCAACCCTTCACAAGACAAATCAAACGTACATGGAGCCTACAATCTTTCGGAGAATATGAGGTTCTACCTCAAAATTAATTGACAATGAAGAAAGTAAATCATATCTCTATTATATTACTTTCCAATGTGCGACAATTGAGTTCCTAACATGCCTCCTCAAGATGTTGTCTCTTTCGGGATTCACTAATTTTGAATTGAATTTCAATTTCGCTTTTATTGGACCGATATACCCATTTGGACTTTATGGACTCTGATACCATATTAGAGAATATGAAGTTCCATTTCAAAACTAATTGACAATGAAGAGAGTAACTCATATCTCTTTTATATTGAAGGTGGACTTCCAATGTGAGACAATTGAGATCCTAACACAACCAAGTCAGCACCAAACAATCTGTATTGGTTCAAACCATAGCTCATCCTAATTCAATTTGCCATATATCAGGCTTCGAACATTTTGCAAGTATTCCAAGTGGATGCTTAAACCAGTATACATGTAAATAAAAGCCCAACTTATATTTTTTATATCCGTGAATCTACACCTGACCGTATAACATTTGAGTGTCAAGAAAATTCATGGAAAATTAATTCTTAGATAGGAAGCCACAAGTTTTCCAATACCCTCTTGACCCCATACTGCACGAGGGTTAGAATTTAGAAACGAACTAAACACGTATGGAACCTGAAAAAACTTTGATGAAAAATAGCAACCAAATCATGGATCACAAGTACGTAACAGTTGAGCATTCGATTTAGCAAACAAGGTAAAAATGTGGTTGGTTGATGGAATAAAGCTCCAAGAACTTAACTATAACAAAGGTCCAAATGGCCAAATGGCCAACTTATATAGCATCCATCTCCTTTACGTTTAGTTTAAGCTACAAGCACCATAACAAAGCCAAGAATGATTTGCCGCCTACCAGAAAACTGCCAGGAAATGCAGCCGCCACAGACAAACGAGGGGTACCCCATATTTTCGCAACCAGGAGGTTCACTTGATGGCTAGACGCCTCTGTGCTGCCTGATTTTCTGAGATACTTCCTCTTTGCTGTACCGAACAGTGTCCATCTTCACCTCTCTCACGCAAGAGTAAGGCATATGATGAAGCTTGGAAGTTATGGAAATGGCTACTGCCATTTGCATAACTACGAGCTTCGTATGTCTCACGCAACCTGCCCCCTTGTTTCTTGTTGACCATTGGGGGAGTTCCATGTTTCAGCCAAGACACCAGGCACAGCTTCAGAACCCAACCGACTACCAAACTGCAACGACATAGCTTGACTAGAACCGGATTTCTTGTTCTTCATGGTAGAGCTCGAAGAGTTAACTTCATTTTTCTTGGCAAAACGTCCACCATTACCCCTCGCCCGCCTCATGGCATGCTGATGACGAGATTCATGAAGATATGTCTGTTGAACATTAAACACAAACTTAATGTTAAAGATACTTCAACGGGCGTGGTTGGACGTGGTTACTCCAGATATAATGAAGCAAAGCTCAAATTTTCTGGTTCCCAAAAAAAAGATACTTCAGAAACATATATACTTGCATATGGCAAAGTTTTCAGACGAAAAAGAAAAAAGAAAGTGGAGAGTCATCACTCTGCAAACATACAGAACCAACAACCACCAACCCCATTGAAATTTGATTTTTGAAATCTAACCATGGCCAATAATAACAGTGTTCAAAAACTACTCTGCCTCAGCCAAGCCATATTTGTCTCAGAGGGTAATGAATTAACTATAAACAACTTTAGACAACAAGAAAACATGGAATTTCAAAAGACCAGCGGCAGCTTTGCCTCAGTCTAATAATTCAACTTAAATTAGTGAGTGTGACTCTGTGAATCGATCATAAATGGGGATCGGCCACTTCACTCAACACAAAACGTAAAAGAAGGCTTGAAGTTAAAAACTTAAATCTTTGATTTGCAAATCAGCTTGAAACAGTTTAGATAATTTTACCCTTCTGTTGTGATTTTCCTTCGAATATTTATATCGGTATTGTAAGGTCTTGAAATAATGTGTTGGTAATTCATATAGGTGTTTGTCTTTGTACTGACAATATTCATTTTAGCACTCAAGAATCCTTATAGTTCTTACACTGAATCTGATTGTTAGAATAATGCAAGTGTTTTCAATGTGGGTAGCTGGAATATAATCAATTTCGAAATAATAATACCCTATACTGCCAACATATGCTTGAAGTAGAATGGGAAAATCAAAGTTATATTCCCAGGAAAACCCACCAGTACCAATGAACAAGAAAGGTTATACCTATTTTAAAAACCCTATGTGAGTAGTCAAATGTTTATGGTCATTAAATAGTTTAAGGAAAAAGTAGTACATGAAAGACAATGATCTGAATTCTGAATAGCAGTTGTACCTTTCTAACTTTTATCAGTTTGTTCTCAACCTCGGCTTTAGCACGCGCTTGTCTTCGCTTTAGAATCCCTTGATATTGTTTGGCATTCACAAAAACTGGCTCCTGTGTCACCTCTAGGGGCAAAGCCATTCTTGCATGTGGCATCCCAAGGAAAGGTGGATAACCCTACCAAAGGGCAAACTTCAATTCTTACGTACCATGAAAAAGTGAGAACATTCCACAATAATCTCAGCATCCTTGACACATGACCTTTTAATTGTGACCAAAAAAGAGACAAAATTACAGGCAAAGATACTACAATAATCACACTACAACTTCTTCCAAGAAACAAGGTGTGAAAATGGAGGTCAGAAGTACACCAAAATTACCCAGGGGTAAAATATATACCTAAAAATTAGTATGTGCAACAATTACCAGTAAGATATACATAATTGTTGAGAATGCCACACGGTGAGGATATCTCCTCGTGTTTAAAAGGTAGGTGGACTGTTCCTATCATTGCCAATTGGTTTTGAGATGGATGTCCACACTATCTAATAATAATATGTGTGTATTCATATCATCACCTGATCTTTTACGATTTGAACCTACATACCATAGGTTGATGCCCATAGGCAGCCATCAGTCCAGCAGAATAAGGATCCTGATACGGGTTTGATGCACATGCCTGAAAAAGATTAACAAAAACTAGTAATCCAACCAAATGCAAAAGTATCGTAAATCTGAAGTGTTTCAAAAAACCAATATATTCAAAACAAACCAATATATTCAAAACTGGATACAGAGACAAATCAATCAGACTTTAGCGAAGGAACTCACAATAGAGTGGCCTACAAGTTCAAGCTGAGGAGGTTGTGTGATAAATCCACCATGCACGGTAGGTGCTGAAGAAACAGCAAGCTGATTGCTGTGCAGTCCTTGCCCATAACTTGCAGCTGAATTTGATAATAACATGTCTGTTAACAATCCAATAAGGTTATTATTATACAGCTGTTTTCAGCTTCCAAGACAATGTACAATAGTTCCAGTTCATAACTAAAAGCCTAAAAACAATAAGCTGCTTTCTTTGAATTATAACATGATTTAGAAAGAAAAAACGCCTGGATGAGGGCCATACCCTGTGAGTCTTTCGTGTTGTCATCATTGTCATCTTCATTCAAATCGTCATTTGACATTGACTGACCATCATTAGATTCCGAAGCACCATTAGTGCATCCCAGTGATGGTGAATTGGACACATTTCCTCCTCTGACGGACGAGGAGGTAGAGTTGTACCCAATACTACGCCACCAAGGTTCAGAGTAACTACCAGTCTGCTGTATATTTGATGGCTCAGATTCAAGTTGATTCACACTTTTTGACTTCAACTGCATACCTTCTTAACATATATATATGTATATATATATATATAGGTTAGATAAGATAAAATAATGAAGTTGCATATAGAATACACAGGCCATACAGAACCAATATTGGATAAACAGAGAAAAAACAGCCGTCAGCCTATTTTGAAAGCCAAGGTTTATTAGACTAGTGATGCTTTATTTTTCCTCGTTTACAATAAACAGTTTTCAATTTTGAAAGACAAGGTCATCCATAATCTTTAATTCAAAACATAAACCAATTCATGTAATGTTGAGTGGAGCTCAATTCTTTTGTTTTTTTTTGAAACAAAGTAACCATGCCCGTCCCTAGGCCAGACACCAGAGACATCGAAAAAATAATGTCACAGCTGAGTCTCGAACCTGGGACCTTGAGAGGAGAATACCCTCAAAGCCCAAGTCTGTCTTTAACCATTGCGCCAGCTCTTGGGTACGCTCAATTCATTTTCATGCATGGCAAACCACTTCTGTTAGCTACTTTCACTGCCATATCTTATATCGGTGCTCAAATTATTTCCATGCTAGACTATAAATTATCATAGGCGATCATTTTCTCTGTCTTTTCCAACCACAACTCAGAAATATAAACAATGAAAGTGAATAAGTTGCAGGATAATATCATTATCCTAATAAACGTTCCAGCCAATTATCAAATTATAATTCAGTATCTTGTATTAGAATTTTCACCTCTCTCTAAAGAAGTTCATTTTGGCATTTAAGTTGAACTGAACATACCGAACTCAAACTTTTAGGTTGATCGGTGATTTAATGTGTTTTAACGTAGTTGTGATTGTCAAGTCTAAGTATTCTAACCCTTGACAAGTCATTTCCTCTCGGGCATTTCTCAATTTTTCAAGCAAACAAGTGGAGGGGGGAGCTTTTTGGTTGATATAATTAAATATTTAAATTTACCTCAAACCAAAAATTTACAAATCTTGGTTGATGGTAAGATGTTTCAACAATCCACACCCCACGGGAGGGCAGGGTAACTAAGAGAGTTCTATAGATAATATTTTAGACGACTGATATTCCAACGTAATTCTAAATGCATCTAAATTAAACCAGAAAATAGAAACAAAAACAGTTGACTCAAACAATCCAAATTCAAAAATTCACAAGCTCGCCAACGACAATTTATATATATATATATATATATATATATATATATACACACACAGACAGCAAACAGAACCCAAAGCCCAAAAAATGGATAGATTGAAGGGTCAAAACAACATACACCATTCACTTTTTAAAAAACATGACCGAAACTTCCCATTAAGATCCCAATTCCAATCTATTCTATTCTCTAAAAAAAAAAGAAACCCACCAAGTTGGAACTTTCACTCAAGTGCTCCAAAATTCCAAATCCCTAGTCGCATAAATCCAGAAACCCAAGCCTGCGCAATTCCATGCAACAAGAACAATACTCAAAGTAGCGGGTAAAACCGAATTCAGAAAACGCTAAGAGTAATATTAGGTATACGAAAAGAAGCAGAACATTGCAAAATGAAGTCAAAGAATAGAGGCGAACTCACTTGGAGAGAAAATTCACAAAATCCGAACCCTAGATTCAGAAAAATCGAACACTCCAATCCGATTCTTCAGCGCCTAATTGAATTGAACATTTCTTTTGTCAACACAAATTCAAGAGCTACGGCTACTGTTCTTCACCCACCGGCAACCTTCTCTTCCAGTTTCGGAGTAGGGGATTCTATTTATCTCTTTCAGATGACTAAACCGGCTGAAGCAGGTTCCCAGTTGACGTGGTTTGTGAGCTACTGAATCTCACGGGCGGGTGAGGTTAGGGAAATTGGTTTTTGAGGATGAAAAGTGGAAAATGGGATAATGTAGTTTGACCCACGTGACAAGCAAAATCCGGGAAACACTTGGCGCGAAAGTGGGGACCGCTACTTTATAGCAGCGACAGCAGCGCATGCCACGTATCCTATTTTTTTTAATGCTGTTTTGTTTCGAGACTCGTTAGTCATCTCGTCATCTATCTTACATCACCGCAGGAAATTCTATCATCGCACAGGTTAACAATTACAATATTTCAGTTTATGTGTAATCTTTATAACCAAACAAAAAATTATTGCGTCACTCATTCATTCGTGAGGTGATATTTAAAAAAAAATATATAATATCACTCAAATATTTTTAATTTCACACATTTTTTAGTTTAGTAACCATTTTGGACCTTGTTTGAAAAAAAATATATTTTGGACGATAAATATACTTTACCATCCATAAATTATGAATTCGAATTCTTTCATCTCTATAATTGAAGAACTAAAAAAATCCTTCTAGACAAAAATTAAGGAAATATTTGGTAAAGATTAGGATTACTATAACCTTAGTTAATTTAAATTTGGTTGAATTAAGTTGACTTTTGTTTAGAAGTCAGGTGGACCGAGTTAAATTGTGTTTAATAGGTTGATTTATGTAACTTGGAATTAATAAATATATAATTTTGTTATTTATTATGCATGTCTGTATATTTCTTTCTATTATGTAAATTTTAGTTTTTTTTTTTTTTACATTATAATTATATGCAGAATACAATTAACAAAATTATGAATCAATTCATTCTCCAAAATTATGAATCATTTTATTGATAGAAATTATAACTGATTTCAACTAAAATATAACAATTTCATGTAATTTGTTATGCATGTTTGGGTTTATATTGCTATAATGATGATTAAGATATTAAAATGGTGATTATTACAAGGAGCAAGTTATTACAAAAAAAAAAAAAAAACATAAATATTATGAAACAAAAGATTTAAATTTGAGTCAATCCATCATTTATTATAACTGCTTTGCTAAATGTGGATTGTGTTATAAAACTCAACCCCCATTTGCATAACAATCCCCCAAATGCAACCAGAATGAAGATGAGGTTAAAAAAGTTATCTTGATCCTCCAAAATTCACACACCTTATATTAGTTTAATTAGTTCTCATTTCAATGTATTTGATATATATATATA
>JBBMKA010000020.1:1416168-1457185 GCA_037833695.1 Sechiopsis laciniata | reverse complement strand
ATCAAGTACTAACAAGCTGCTAACACAATCCTTAAAACAACGAACCACTAGGGTCAGGTACAACACAGCTAGCAGGGATTCTTCTCAAGTCAAGACTTGGAACTGACACGCCCTGCGCAGCAACAAACCTCGACTGAAACAAGAGGACGTCCAAAACCTCAAAAGGTCAACCAGCTTTCAACAAGTCAACAAAGCTCTTGAACTAACCATTCACCACCTGTCGGTAGAACTACCAACACTCAAGCTTAACAGTCACAAACTCCAACTCTTTCAAGGACAAAGGTTTCTATCTACTCACAACCGAAATGCAGCTCTTTACCAAGAGGAACAAACCAAGGATAGAAAACACTATCACCTCTCAACGTCGCGTCCAAGCAGAAATGATAATCAATCACTGAGCTGAAAAGACGATCTCTACTTGAAATCCACAATCATTAAAGCAGCATCTTACATGCACCCAGGCTCAACCTTAGGTTGCACCTCCAGGCCAACTCGAAGATTACCGCGAAACTAACCCTGGCTTGGCAACTGCTAGCAAAGCTCTAACCGAGCAATTAAAACTCACTGTCTGGGTCTGACTGAGCTCTGGCAAGGATCTCCACGAGTTAGGGTTCTTCTGACGACCCCCAAACACACACTGCCATAAAAATGGTCTAACAGCCAACTGACTAAACAAGAATAAACTTTCTTCAGCAACACAACTACTCTGGCTAGCTCCAACTTTCTAGATACATGGGCAAAAGACCAAACACGCTGCAGAATGTGTCGTCCTCTTACTCAAAGCATCAGCCACCTCGTAGCTTTACTCTTAGTAAAGATCTCTACAACACCTTTAACAACACCAGTTGACAACTACGTGGTTTCTAGTCAATCACAACTTGCTCGGTCTCATCAGGGCTCTAACGAAACAACAATAAGGATTCCTACCATTCAAGGTCACATTCCAACGAACAACTCTTGTCTGACGACAAGCAAACCAACAACAAGCAGAATACATCTGTGGTCTCAAACTAAGGGCACTTTTCAGGATAGTGTCCTCGAACTGAAAGCCTAACTCCTCCGAAGACTGAGCATGGTCTCTCTCCAAACAAACAACTCTAATGTGGTTTCCAAAAAAACAACCCACACCGGGAACAAGCTACTCAAAGTTACACATGAGAGTACAAAGACTAACCACTACATGAGACCGAAGTCTAACCGACTCTCAACAGAGTCTCAACCAACGACTGAACACTAAGGGTTTAACTTTACGCGCTCTATCTCAAACTCTTTACCCACCTCTCGAGTAAACTTAGGGAATGATACTCTCGGTCATTCCTCACACAGCTTTTCTCTCGTGGCCTTTTGACTACCAACAACAAGGATTACTGGTGCTACATGATCAAGTGATCTAACTGGCACATTCGGTGCAACATCTGGAGAAACATGCTGAACATCCAAGGAGGTCATAGGAATCACTTGCACAACAGTGCGAACTAGGCCTGAACCTAGGCCTGCACTCAAACTTGGTGCCAAACGAGTATCCTCTAACCACATCTTGAAGTGCTGCTAAAACAAAACTCTAGGCCCTGCTATAAATAGGTAAACAAGGTCACAACCTCTAGTGACGGCAACACCGACAACTCGTACAAGGACTCCAGACTCATCAATCTGGCCTTTAGCATCTCGTCCATCGGACATGCTCAAGCTCTACTCCTGATCCTCTGCTTGATGTTCAACGAACATCTCTCTAACCATGGCTCTCATGGCTGCAGCACTGCGTCAGCTGGGCTATCGGTGCCCGAGACTCCTCTCGCTGTGCTACAAACTGCGCCTGAGTCTCCGCTCTCTGTTGAGCCAACAACCCGACCATCATCTCTCTCATAGCTGAAGCAACTCTACTCCTGGAGTCTCACTCTGAGGCATGGCAGCCTCTCCCCCTTCTCTAGGTAAGTTAGCAGCTGGGGCTAAAGGTGGCTTAAGGGTCGGATCAACCCTAGACGTCGTCTCATCTACAGCTGGCTTAGCTCCAACTCCTCGATTGGTGGTACCAGACGTCCCTGCTTCTCTATGTGTGACCGACACACTGACGATCGACACATAACCTCAAAACTAGTCCACACTTGGACTCTCACTGCCAACAAAAGGTAACATAAGTATACTATATGCAGTACTATAAAAACCTTTACACAAAGAACTTAGACAAACCTGACGGCCGTTGGAGTGCCGATGATCATGGGGACAAACAACCTACAAAGTAGGTTAGTCTACAGAATCTATGACTCTGTGCTCTAATACCAACTGTAAGGACCCGACATGAAAATGGTCATAAATCTGATCCTTACTCAGCATGCATGCAAAAAGGATAATTAAAAATCACCTAGCATTCTGGTTTGCATAAAAACAACCATTTAAAATTCCAAGGAACCTGTTTATAAACGTTTAAAGAATTTATTCCCTGTTCAAACATTAAAAGTAGCCCTGGCCAGAGCATAATTTGAAATAGCAAAATACAAAACATTCAAATACAACATCAGGTTTCATATGCCAATCCTATGGACTCCGGGTCCAACTAAATGATGAATTAAATCAATAAACAAAACATAAAGCAGAGAGCCGGCGGCTCCCATGATCATACAGCTCCTTCTCTAGCCGTCCTAGTGCTGTCCCAAGTTACCTGGTGAAAAACTACAGAAAATAAGGGTGAGTACAAAGGCACTCAGTAAGAATCCCCAATCGGGGTACAGTACGAAACAAAGCATCATCTAGCATCCAAGTAAACAAGCAAACGGTTACCAACACAGAATCCCTGAATTGAGTTGTCAACACAACTCCTGAGTCATCGAAAGTCTCTTACTTTCGGCCTAATGATCAGCTCTATAACTGATCCCAACAGATATCTTCGAAGGTCTCTTACCCTCGGCCAAATGATTAACTCAAAAGCTGATCCTAAAATAGATATCCTCGAAGGTCTCTTACCCTCGGCCAAATGATCAACTCAAAAGCTGATCCCAAAGTAGATATCCTCGAAGGTCTCTTATCCTCGGCCAAATGATCAACTCAAAAGTTGATCCCAAAACAGATATCCTCGAAGGTCTCTTACCCTCGGCCAAATGACCGCTCAATAGCTGGTCCTGACTAGCTCTCTAAACTGGTCCTGGGACATCCAGGAGAGTACCCGAAGTCTGGCTCTAAACTCGGAAAGAAAGGGTGTACTCACAAACATTAGCCCGAGGAAGCTCTCTGCCTGGCGCCTAACGCGTGTGCCCCGCACACCGCATGCTGCTGCAAACTGCGTATATGTGGGGGCCTAGGGACGTACTACGCCAGTCCAGGTACGCATGCCTAAAAACTCAAAAGCGGTGTAACTGATCTACAGTAGTGCGAGGCCCTCGACACTCAACTGTAGCAGCCTGAAAACCACCGACGCCTGAAGCTAAGAACCGGCTAAGGCAGGCTTACACCGTTGGCAGGGTTCTGCTTTAGCAGGCTACAGACTAGGCTTATGCCGGTGTGGTAGCTACTCCACACCCAGCTGTCGGGGGTAAGGAATCTGTCCTCACAGCCTGACCGGTGCGTACGTTGGTCCACTCGTAGCCTCTAGATGATGACAACCTAACAAGTTCTATCTAAGAATACCCATTCCCTGATTCTTAACAAACAAACATGCTCCACAAAAAATAACCCTAGCATGGTACTACGAACTTAAAACAGAAAATCAAGCATGCTGGAAGAATAAACCTAGCATGGCTCTAACATGTGAAAATAAGCGTCAAACATGCCAACAGAATAGTTCAGCAAGGAAAATTCCTATCCACTAACATGCAAGTAACAGTAACACAAGCATACAAGAAAGCAATCAGAGAAGTCTCGCAAGGTCCACACAACCCCGATAAGAAATCCTTACTTGGAAACAAGCAAGAAAAAAATAGATAAAAAAGGTGCTCCTTGAGCTGCAGAACCAACAGGTAAACAACCTAGGCAAATAAAAATGAGTACGACATTAATAAACAACAGCTAAACAACTACGAAACCAAAGGTAAAAAGGCTCGGGAAGCTACCCAAAATTGAGGAGGACTCAAGCCTAAATAGCTAGGCACGGCTGGCTCGGTGGGACTGCTCGGCAAAGCTCAAGCCAAGGCAGCAACGAGTGCGACAGCGAGCATCTAGCGAGGGCGAGGTTACTTGGCGAAAGAGCTGCTCGCTGGGGCGAGCGGCACAGCGAGCAAAGGCTGTAAGGGTTGTGCGGCGAAGGCGATCAGCGAACGGCAAGGCTATGGGCGTGGCTGACGAACGAGCTGACCGCGGGAGCGAGTGGCACAGCGAGTGAAATACTACGGCAAGGGCGAAGCTGTGAGGCTGGGATGCTCTCATGCGGAGCGGCTGGGCACGACGATGGGCGTGCTCTCAGACGCTGGGTGAGATCACGACAAGAAGACTCGGCTGCTCTCGGCTAGAGAATCAAAACTACGGTAATGTGTCTCTCAGCAAGGTGAGGGAATACGGAGTTGTTGCCTTGGCGAATGGAGGAAGAGAGAACTAGGGCTCATCTAGGCTTACTACAAGGAGAAGATGAAGGGTATTTCGGTAAGGTTGAATTCGGCAAGGGAGAAGGAAGATTTGGCTATGGTGTTCGGCAAAGAGGAGAGAATGGGGAAGAAGATCGTAAAGTTGGAGAAGAAGATCGCAAAGATTGAAGGAGAAATCGTAAAGTTGCGTGCGGCTAGTTTAGATATCGGCCAAAAAGAGGAGAAGGAATAGGATTTTGACACGTGTCCCTTGCCACCCAGCTTCGAGTCCCAGCTTGGACACCTTTTTCTCTTATTTTCTCTTCTTTTAAACAAGCCTTCCTAAACTCATCCAATAGGGTTCGAGCCCTGGCGGAGTCACCATTTTTCTTCGTTTTTCTCAATTAATCAACAAAGGCTCCGAACTTCTCCAACAGCTACTCCAACCCTGAAAACCTGAAACCGAAGTAAACTCAAACTTAGCAAAATACAGAACCGTCTTGAAACCCTGATTAATTATGAGACTACCCCCGAGGGCAAAATTATCAAAATGCTCCTAGAGGTCCAAACTGCCTAACGGCCCAACCAAACCACCAAAAATGCATCAGAACATACCTGGAGAACCGGAAAGGAAAACTGGACCATTACACAATAAGTTTAGTTCCTCATATTAGAAAACATGCTTAGTCGTAAAATAAAGATGGGAAACATGCTTAATGATAATATAAGTTCAACAGAATAAAGATCAACAAGAGAAGAGATTAGAAAACGCCTGAAAAATGTTGATAACTTGCAACATCCCTGGTGAAACTCTGGTTACAAGAAGATTATCTTCGAAAAGCTTAAGTTATACCCTAAAAAACAGTGACTAAGCCCGGCAAAATCGTTCCAGTGGCTTAAAGACTAAACGAAAAACTCAACGAGAAGTAAACTTCGATCGGACAGGAAGACTAGACACAGAAAATGCTTAGATATGCAAATTGGCCTCCGAAAAATTCGCTGCTACATTTGCTCCACTATCCTCTCTGCAAAAAGGCTTCTCCACGATCCACTTTGTCGGGTGGGTCAGAGCCGACATGAATTAACGGTGGAGATAAGCTTGGGAATCATGGATCTTTGCCACGATTCCTTGGAAGAGATATTTTCTTCTTCTCAATCACCTACTTCGCTAAGCTATTCGCTGCTGCGATCACTGGTTGGATTTTTTTATTCACTTAAAGGTTTTTAGCTTTGCTGGGGTGGAACTATTTCCCTCTATTCCTTTCGTTTTGCTCTATTCGCTCTGCCGAAGTTTCCTGCAACGAAATACAAGTATCAATTCTTTTTTTTTTCTTTTTTTTTATACACTTAGAAATAATTTCATTCAATTAAGCATGCTTTGCTGTAAGTAACTTCTTGTTTTCCTTTCTAGCAGACTTTCGTTAGATGTTTCGCTTTAGCTAAACTCTGGTCCGCATGAGCAAATTTTTATACTTAATCAATTAAATTTAGCATACTTCTTTTATAAATATCTTAATTTAAGCTAATTTAACTCTCAATGCTTGAGAGTTATCAACAACACATTGATTATCTATTTCCATCTCGACCCGTCGGAATCCAAGCTCCAACGCCATCTGAATACCGTCTCAAAGAGCAACACTTTCAGCAGATTTTGCATCTAACTCTCCAACAAAAGGTTTGCAAAAGGAGAGCATACAGTCTCCACCAGAATTTCTAGGAATAACCTTAATTCCGCTCCTACCCTCTAGACTACATATCACTACATCTGTATTTATCTTGACATTATCAACACTAGGCGAAATCCACCCTACAAAATGCTGACGACGAGGCTACCGCCTTGCATATCCCAAACTCAACTTCAAACGAGCGGCTTTAAAATATTGAAAGTATTGAGTACAAAAATCCCAAGCTTGCGTCGGATCCCAAATAAATTTTTGAAACACCCCGTCTCTACTTTTGGCTAGGATTTCAATTCTACAACTCCATACTTGCCAACACATTAGCAAAAATAACTCCAACTGGTTGGCCTACAGTTTCTCAAAAAATCACAATATAAAAAAATCAGCAGCATCTGTAATTTGATTTGAGAGGCCAATATCCCAGAAATGAGAGACCCTCCAAACAGCTTTAGCCAATTTGCGTCTTCACAAAGCATGAAGAGTCGAGTCCTCTTTTTTATTACAACAAGGGCAAATAGAACTACAATCCACTCATCTCTTCATAAGATTATAATTTGTAGGAATAAAATTATTGAACGGACGCCAAATCATATAATGAACCTTACTTGGGATATTGGTGTTCGAAAGAGTCTTCCACCAGCGCTTACAAAGATCAACATTTGATGAAGAAGATAAATCACGCCCCTGCAAAGCTAACCAATAGGCCGACTTCACACTAAAATGACCATTTTTATCATAGTGCCACAACACATAATCTTTTCCAATACGTCTTGGCCTCGGCAACTTTAAAATTACCTTCACATTGTCATCACAAAAAATGGTCCTAATCAGGTCTTCATCCCAACTCCCATCTGATTTAAGCAAATTACTAACTTTCATCGTAGGATCAACACCCACTCTTGATTTAGGGTGCAAAGACGGCGTTCGTGGTAACCAATTACTAGCAAGAACATTCACACGATGTCCATCACTAATCCGCCAACGAACCCCTTTTGCAAGAAGTTCTCTACCCCATAAAATACTTTTCCATGTAAAAGAAGCGTTTGACGGTCCAAAAATTAGAAGAATTAAAATACTCAGCTCGATAAACTCTAGCAAGCAAGGAATCTGGGTCTGATAACAATTACCATCCTTGTTTTGCTAACAATGCTTGGTTAAACAGTCCTAAATCTCGAAAGCCAAGACCCCCACAATTCTTAGGAAGACAAGCCTTTTTCCAATTCACCCAATGAATACGTCTATTTGAATCTGTGTCACCCCATCAAAATCTTGCAAAGATATAATGACAGTTCATTAGGAGAGACTTTGGAAGTTTAAAGAAATTCATCGGATAAGTAGGAATAACTTGAAGAACTGCATTTATCAACACTTCTTTCCCACCAGCCGAAAAATTTTATGCTTCCAATTAAAGAGCATCTTCCACAATTTATCTTTTACATATTTGAAAGATAATTTTTTTGAAGATGAAAAAGAAATCGGAATGTCCAAATATTTCAAATGAGTCTCAACCTTCTTCACTTGTAGCTGATTAAGCACGGTATCAATAACACTATCATTCGTGTTTGGACCAAAGCTAATTGTTGACTTCAAAATTTATTTCTTGGCCCGTCAAGATAGAAAATAGGCGCAACGCTTCAACAATGTGATCAACCTCCTTTGTGGACACCTTAAGAAATACCAAACAGTCATCTGCAAAAATAAATGAGTTAGAGAGGGGGCACTTCGAGCCACCTTAATGCCAGTGATATCTCTTTTATCCTCCATCCAACTAAGAATACGAGAAAGACCTTCGGTACCCAAAAGGTAGAGATAAGGAGATAATGGATCCCCTTGTCGCATAAACTCCTTGAAGTCTAATATCTTCTTTGCAGCAACCGTTAATATTACAAGAGTATAATACAGAGGTTACACAACGCATAATCAAGTCAATGAAACTTGGATCAAAACCAATCGCCTGCATAAATTGTTTCAAAAAACACCATTCCACCCTGTCATAAGCTTTGTTTATATCAAGTGTTAATGCCACATAATTGGTATTTCCAGTCTTCTGCCCCTTAATTGAATGTAAACACTCATAACGCAACAAAGCATTATCCGTAATAATACGACCAGGCAGAAAAGCACTTTGACTAGGGAATATCACTGACTTTAGCAATTCTCGAAGCCTATTAGATATCATCTTAGAAATTAGTTCATAAATCACATTACACAAGCTAATCGGCCTAAAGTCGTTCATCAAACAAGCACCAGGAAATTTTGGGATCAGAGTAATAACGGTTCGATTAATTTCATTCAAAAATAAACCTCTATTCAGAATGCCCAAAAAAAATGCAGTTACATCAGCCCCAACAATTGACCAAAATTTCTTATAAAATAGAACAATATAACCATCAATACCTGGATCTTTTGACGACCCCTTAGATTTAAGAGCCTAAAAAATTTCAATGTCGGTAAATGGATTTGTCATAAGTAAATTCTCTTCCACTGAAAAAGAATGGGTTACCTCATCGAAAAAAGTCTGCGTCGCATTATCTGAGACCTCACCACTAGATGTAAAGAGATTTGTACAATAAGAACAAACCTCTGATTCAATCTCCTCTGCACTACATGCCAAACTACCATCACTTTTTATAAGTTTGTCCAACATATTCGTACAACGTCGTTTAGATGCACATGCATGGAACCATTTACTGTTCCTATCTCCCCATTTTAACCAATCCACCCTTGATCAATGCTTCCAATAGGCCTCATCTTCATTCATTAAACTTTCCAACTTTTTCCTGGCAATTTAGATATCATAATTACAACAAATAGCACGTTGGAGGTTAGAACGAGCTTTATTTATTTTGACATCATAGCCTCCGGATTTATGAGCACCCCACTTAAATAATATAGATTCACACGAAGACAATTTTCCCAATAAGTGACCCCATCATCAAGATGATTAAAATTCGATGAATTTCCCCAACACTTCTCAATTACAAAAACACAATCTTCTATCAAGGCCCAAACCTCTTCAAACTTGAAAAATCTTCTTCCCTGTGGCTTGAGGAAAACTATTCACTACTGAAATATTCACCTCAATAGGATGGTGATTAGAGCCTCAGAAATCCAAATGGGAGACCGTAGAGAACGGATAAAGATCCCAGAATGACATATTACAAAGGGAACGATCAAGGCGTTCTTCCAAAATCACTTTGTCCAGCTTTGTCGAAAACCAAGTAAAAGGTGGACCATGAAACCCCATATCAGATAACTCACAAGACTGAACTGCCATTCTAAAATCATCCATCTGAATTTGAGATTTTTCAAACCCACTCCATTTCTCACCATTATACATAACTTCATTAAAATCACCAGCAATCAACTAAGGACCATTGAACATTTTGTGTAAGCGATTCAATAATTCCCATGAAAATTTCCTCTTAAAAGTTTGAGGATCACCATAAAACCAGTCAACCGCCATATTCCTTCAACACTATTGATCTTCACGTCAATAAAGAAATCATTCTATGAGCAGACAGAAACATCGATATTATTATTTGAAAAAAGACATAAACCTCCACTTTTGCCACGACTCTCAACATGAAAAGTATTTATCTCCACTAATTTATCTCCAAGGGTTCTAATCATTTCTATATATTTGTTAAGATTAAGTTTTGAATTATTATATATATTTTATGAAAGAAAATCAAACAAAATCTCAAAAAAAAAAAAAAAAAAAAATTGAATATCAAAATAGTAAAAAAAACTATAAGAATATAATTCTTTGGGCCGTTTACTAATCACGATAACTCTAATCTTCTGATACCCGAAATTTCAGATGTCTGTCATCTTTAGATCACAATGTTTGTTTTGTATGAATATTTTTTATGAATACTTGATGATATTTAGATAACTGTATTTTTTTTTTTTTTTTGTAGAAATCGAACTTGAGATGACATAAATTTATCTAAAGTTCTAAGAATACCCTTACAATATTCTTTTTTTTTTTTTTACATTAATTTAATATCATTTTAATCTAGGTAACATACTTATCTATACAAACTTAATTATTATGTATTTAAATAAGTTTAGTTTTTTTTAAGAAAAAACTTTATTGTATTCTTACCTATGTTATTTTGTTCAATCAATTCATTCATATTTATTTAAGATTCCTAACTTCAATTTAAATATGACTGTCTATGAATTGTATATATATATATATATATAACTCTAATTTTGATGATATATTTAATATTTGTATATATTTAATAAGTTTTGATGATATATAAAAATAATGTATAAGCAAGTTTAACCAAGTATTAATATTATCGACAAAATGTGGTAATATATAAAGTAAGTAAGGGACAAAAATGTCCTTAACGGATGCCCTCTACACGAGAATCTAGAAACTCATGTTTTAAAAGAACATCCAAAATGGGTCAAATGTCCTCTCGATGGGTATCATAAGATTCTCGGGCATCTTTAAATACTCGGGTATCTCACATTCTTGCAAAACAAAGGAGGTAATCTAGATGTCTATTTCATGATAATCTCGAATTATCTCAAAGTGAATGCCCTTAGATTAATGTAATTTAAAATATTTTTTATAGTGTGAGTATTCTCTAGAATTTGTTAGAGATATTCTCTAAAATCTTGATATTTGGTGAACATGCATCTGTTTGTATGAAAGGTATGGAAAAAAAGAGAAGATTTTGGCTATTACTTCACAAAATCTATCCAGAATTAAAGATCACAAACTAAACAATACATAAATTTACGTGTTTTATTAATTATGTATAAATTATGTCTATAAACAGAAGAAAAAAACTATGTCCTCAAAGGGTGGTATAGTAATTAAAAACTTAAACTTTAAAAATGTGTTCTTCTCAAGATTCTAGGTTTGATACTCATTTGTGACAAATTATATAGTTCAATATATTTTTTATAAAACATCAATAATCTTCTTGGTTGAATGTTCCAATTTCCCCTCATTTTGCAATTATACTCTTAAGAAAGTTGTTTATTCATTTTTTGAAACTTGTGAAAGTTGTTTTTTAGAGACAAAACTATATATTTTTCTTAAAACTAATAGAGTTTATTAATCATCCGAATAAATATCAACTACTTAAATAAGTTTTGTAACACAATTTATGACTAAACTCACAAAGCAATTAATATATATATATATATACTAAATTTATTAACAATCACCAAATTTTTCTTCGAATTTTTTAATCCCCTATTATTTAAAAATAGATATTAAAGAGAGAAAAAAGAAGAATTTATTTCAATTTTAGATCTTCACTTAAAATAATATAAATACCCACATTTTTCTTTTTCATTTTCTACAAAATGTACTCTAATTGGCAAAAGTCCAAACCCCAAAAGAAAAAAAATCAAAAAAAATGTCGCATGAAAAATATATAAAAAGAATTTAAAAAATACTTGCTTTAAGTAGTACCAATTGGTGCGGCATAATTTTTGTTTCAACAATATTAAAGATTTGAAAATGTTGAGGTGTTGTCAAACTAAATTCTTCTCTTCAGATGGAATATATTGAGTAAAGGGAAACAGAGTACTGCCTATAAGCAGCCTTCCACTCCCAACACGACGCCGTTTCACTTTCTCATCATCTTCTTCTTCATCCCCTTGGAATCTGCGCCATAGCTATCATCAAAACCCTAAACCCATTGTAAAGGAAACAAAAACTCAAACTTTAGAAACAGACCACCATCAAAATGGCAGTCACCATTGACCCTTTTCATTTCACTTCAAAATAAAGTGACCCATTCGTTGAAAATTTCAAATTATCACAAATCCACAAAAGTTGTGGGACAAGGATAAGCTAACCCTACCATATATACAGTACACACAATTCTTCAAAATTCCAAAAAATTAAAATTATATTAATATTAATATTACAGAGCAATCCTATTTTCAAAATCTCCAACTCCAAGCTCAAATTTTCACACACAAAAAGAAACCCAAACTTATTCAAACTAATATCTAATAAGTAAAGAGGAAAACAAAATGTCTGTAAAATTTGTATAAGCACACAGAGGTTTGATTAGCGTTTCAGATTCAAACTGAAATGTCAGGTAGAGCACCGAAGAAGAAGAGCTCTAATTCAGGAGGGGCAAAAAAGGCAATTGGCGATCGCCGGAATGAGCAGTCGGAAAGGGCTCTTTTCTTCTTCGGCGCCGGCGGACACGTCAGAATCTCCGGGATTCTGAATCTCTCTGCTTTTGGAGTGCTGCAGCCGCCGCTGCCGTCGTCGTCGTCGGTGGGAAATTGAACGGCGTCGTTAAGCGTCGCCGGAATCTGCTTCTGTTTCTTCGCCGACGCCGTCTTGTTCAATTTCTTTTTCAGCTTGAAGGCGGGTAAATTTCTTCTGGTTCTTGAGGCCATTTTTGCCGCTGAAGGTGCCATTTTGAAGGAATTTGGTAAGAAGGGTCGATTCAGAGGTGGAGGAATTTGACTAAAAAAAAGCCAAATGGGACAAAACAAGAACAGGCAACAACAACGTTTGAGAACAAAATAGAAGCTTTTTATAGGCAAAGGAACAGGGGTTGCGCAAAGAGTGAAGCTTTAGAAGGGATTTGGTTTAAAAGGAGAAGGGTTTAAGGGAATTTTGGAAGATACCCATTAGGAGAAAAGGATTGAACTTCAAAAACCCACAAAACCCTAGAGAGAGAGAGAGAGAGAGGGATAGTTATGGTTGGTGCCCAACTCGAGCTGAATATAAACAGAGATAATCAGGGCGGGCTGCCCACTGCCCGAGGCAAATAATCAGTGAGAGGGAGAAAGGAGGGAGATGGAGTTCAAATTTTTAGGCAGCCTTCTTGGGATTACTGCTAATTTGACTACTTACTTAAAATTAGGACAGGGCCTGCCCGCTGCCCGTCGGAGAATCAAATTTACAATAAAAAAAAATTATGAATTATCATAGATTCAAATTACTGGTTGGAGAAAGTCTTCAGAATTCTTCATATTGTGGGTTTAATCTACCGTCATCAATTATCTCTAAAATATTTTTTGAAGCATATAATCTGGTCAGAACAATGAATATGAAAAATAAAAATTAAAAAAGAAAAAGAAAAATAAGTTGGAAGTAAACAAAATAAATTAAAATGTTGTATGTAGGAAGCAGAGTTATATAATCTGTTTTGATGATGTTTGCTTCCAAGGATAAGTGTGAATTTTAAATTTATGGGTAGACTTGTAATTTATTGTTGTACTGATTATTTATTATTTTTATAAGAAGATCCCTTTGTTTATTTGATACAATATATATATATATATATATATATATATGAAAGCTGAGAATTTGTTTCCTTAAAGTTTCGCTTATAGAAACTTCTCATGATCAAGTTTTGTAAAAAAGAAAAAAGAAAAAAAAAATCTTATGTTTATAACCTATATATTATATGCATATCATTTACTCTTCAATTACTTCTCAAGTAAAAAGGGTACTTTGGATGAGAATGATTCAAGTTGAAACTAAAAGATTGAATGAATCAATTTTATATGATTGATTTTAATTGCTACATAAAATTTATGAAATTGAGAATATTCTAACTTTTTATATGTCGGTATATTCTAAATTTAATAAGTTGATTACAATATTGATTTTCTAATTTTGAGTTTTCATTCAAAAAGTTGAACCAATAAAGATTATATTTACAACATGTCTAACAAAGAAAAACATTTCGTTTAAAAAAAAAAAAAAATTAAAGAAAAACATTTCAATTTCTTTGACAAAAAAAATGAAATATTTAATAATTTAAGGAAATCAAATCAAAGTCTTATTTCAATCAAATAAGGGGAGAAAATAAAAACATCAACTACATTATTATAGTGAAAATATATAAAAAAATATATTTTTTATTTGACACGAGAGTTATTCTTTTAATACAACATTTTATTAAAATCGTATTAATCCATGATCCCATGTCCTTTTCCTTTTTATAATCTCATCTTTTCAACTTTATCTAAAGAAAATCTGTCTAGGTTTCAGTTTTGAAAAAACATACCAATTGTCACCTATCTTTCTTTCTCACATTTTAACTTTAATTTGAAGCTAAAAATGCACCATTGTCCAACATATGAATCTAACTTGTAAATTTTGATCAAAATACGTCTGGGATTCAAAGCCTCCCAAGATTGGATAAGTTTTGTGAGAAGATTCCACATAACCATGAGATCTTTTAAGCATCTTCCCAGAGATATGGTTGATACATATAGAGAGAGGCTTTCTAACCAAATTCTATTCACAAATTTATGCAGACGAGAGCGCGATACGACCTCTATTCGTCTGGCAAACAATGGTCCTAGAAAGTACAAAGAATGTATGGTTACCTTGAGCACACAAACAAACTTAGCTCCTATTCACCTTCTAACAACATTGTAATTGAAGAAAAATAAAGAAAAATAGTGAATAGAATAGCTGGTGTCACTGTCCTCTAGAGATTGCTTCTTCTAGCTCTTCATGTGATGATGGGAACAACTCTATGCTACTGCTGCCAAGCGTCATTCTATCCTTGGACATGGCTGCTTTCTAGTCTTGCCCGTCTGCGAATTCAACGAATGCTTCCCCACTTGGCCTCCCCTCTGAATTCAGTGTTATATGAATCTCGTCTTCTGATAAGTCCAGTATTTGATCCTTGCCTGCTGAATATGACAATCCTCTCTAGCGTAATACACCAGTGTGTTCAGCAGTCTTTTGCCTCATCTTTTAACTTCCCCTGGGTGCAGTTCTTCTCGGCGAACTACCCCGGGCATCAAGAACTTCATTCGCTACGTCCTTGTAATAGTCCTGTCTATTACTCCCGAAAATCTCAACATATGAACTTACAGAGGATAACCCAAAGCAACTTACAGAGGAAAACTCAAAACACAAAATCCTTCTCCTGTGACTTCATTCGAAGGGAAGACCTCGTACTCTAACAACGGGAAATGCTGGTGCTGACTAACATTTGCATAGGGACTTGTATTACACGTAAACCCAAAACCCGAAGAAGTTACATAATAAGATTCCTCGACTATCCTTTGACGCTTTCCACCCATTTCATGACCATCACCACCATCTAAATATGAACTTCTGTTCAAACAAAGACATGAAATTCACAAAAACAGAAACCTCATCAATATCCCATCCCGAGAGATAAAAAAATCAATGCACCAAATATAAGAAAAATCAATGTACCAAATGCAGATAACGAAGAATAGCTCCTTCGAACATTTACTATTTTTTTTATATATTCGTGAGTGTTTGGACAACCTACGGTTTACATACACTTTCACTATTCTCAAAATACAACCAATTGATCCTATTGCATTTGGCTGTCAAGATAATTCGTCGTAGTGACTACTATAAATTGAACCCGCAACACAAGTCCCCTATTATTTTTTACAAGCCCCTTATTTGATTATTAGGTCGATCCATGATGGTTTATGCACCTTTAATAACCAGCTCACAATTTTCTTGGTTATAAAACTATAGATCTAAAATTTCAAGTTTCCCATAAATACAAACGTGGGTAGAACTTAGAAGATACATACAACAAATGAAAGACGCTTCAGTAAAGGACTACATTAAAGTTTACCATTGACAAGAACAATTAGAATCTGACAAATAGATTATTTCATTCTCTCTCTTTTTTTTTTTTTTTTTTTTTTTTATAGGAAGCAAAACCATTTAATTGATGAATGGAAGTGTTACAAGGTAAGGTGCCTGTTGAAACAATAGAAAAAGATCCAGAGAGTATGAATGGCTGATTGTTAAGAAAGACAGCAAATGATTGTTGAGCCAATATAATCTGTTTGAAAAAAACTAAACAAGCCTAGGAAAACAATCATTTTCAAAAGGGGAGCCCATCAGATGGTGATGATAAAGAGACTGTAGAGGAAATCAATTCTTGATAATTATAAGATGACGGCAACAATGGAGGATGATCTCAAAGGGATTTGTCAGGAACACATCAAAGTTGTCCATTTGAGTTTGAGTAATAGCTATTTATGACCATTTAAAATGAGGGTCAGATGATAATTGATTACATTGTCGATACCCGAATCTCTTTTAGCCATGATATGGATTTAAAGTCATTCTTCCTTTTTGATTCACACTGATAGTGGAGTTTCTAATTTAGCCTTCTTTGGGGTTGAACTAGCCCAATGATCACAGATATTCTAATTCAATAAAAGAATGAGAAAAACTCGAAGGTAGATATAAGCTTGGAATCCCCATTTAGTTTAGAAGTTACAGAAAATAGAGAGAAACAAAACGATTCAGAGGCCAAAATACAAGAATTGATGAGAAAAGAAACAGAAATCAAGGGAAGGGAAACTTACCCTCGGTAGAACGTGTTAATGGCGATAGAGGAGACCCAGTTGTTGTTGTTGTTCAGTTGAATTGTTAAATCTGAATCCAAATTCCAAAAGATGTAAATATAAAAGGGAAAAGTTCAATAATAGGCTAAAATAGAAAACTAATTGCAAATCTATCCATATTAAAATTAATTAGCAAAAGTAATTTTTGTTTTTAATTAAAGAAATTTGTTTTAATAATAAAAGACAAACGTACCCCTCCCTTTATGTGGAAGAAAGAAACCCACTTCATCACCTTCTTCCCCAAATCTCTCCCCTCCATTCACTGTGCCCAAGAAACACCTATGCCACATCATCGACTTCTTCACAAAATTTTGAAGCATACCCCTCGTCATATTTTTGCCAGAACTCCATTTGTGCCGCTGTCGAGCTTAACCCATTAGATTTTTGTCGAAACTCCATTTGCGCCGCCATCAAGCTTAATCCGTTGGTTTTTTTACCAAAACTTCATTTGCGCCGCCGTCGACCTTAACCCTTTGGATTTTTTGCCGAAACTCCATTTACGCCGCCGTCGAGCTTAATTCGTTGAATTTTTGTCAGAACTAGTACCTGAACCCAAACCTGCTCGTCGTCATTGGCGCCGCAACTTCCTCCTCTATTGCGGCCTCAAGGAAGAATTCCGTCGAAAGAAGCGAATGTGATATGAATGGTTAAATACAATATTATTATTTTAAAACAGTATTACTAAATATTTATTGTCATATATTGTAAATTGCACCTTCTGTCCAAAAAATGTTTTCTTTTTTGTAAAAAAATCATGATATTTTGAAAAATATTATAATTTATTATATATTCAAAATATTTTCATTAAATATTTATTGACAAATGTGTGCCCAGCCCAATAAACTTTCATTTTCAAGAAACAATCATAACACAATTAAAATAATATATTTTATTTTCAAATTTTCTCTTTCCATATTTTTTATTCATCTTTTTTTTTTCATTTCTCAAACTTTCATCTCTTTTACTTAGTTTCTCATTCTCCATTCTTCATCTTCTTCTTTCTCTTTCTCTTCTCATTGTAGACTATCACTCACTTTCTCATATTTCTTTTCTTCCTCATTCTTTCTCTCGTATTCTCTACATGTAGTATTAATGGTTAAATATCGTATTATTATTTGAAAGCAGTATTACTAGATGTTGATAGATACAGTATTAATGTTTATAAAAGAGTATTAAGTTCAAATACAATATTAATGATTAATACACCTTTAAATTAATGTATTTATTATTATTAACATTATTAATAATGAAGATTTAACATTAAATGTTTTCTACCGTATTTATTACCAATACAATAATTATTTATAAATACAGTATTTATTAATACATTATTTATTTAAATTTTTAAGGACAAAATTAGGGTTTTGCCGTGTTTGTCTTCGACGGCCGCGATTCTTCAAAGAGAGAAAAATGGCGAAAAAATCATCGAATCTCCCCCGTTTGACTCGCCATCTTTGAAAACATGTTTCCCGCAACGATTACTCTTCATCTCCAACGATTATCTAGTGGTAGCGTTTAAATCGATTTGGACAGAGGCGAAGAACAACGTGACCGGCGATGGATGAGTGGTGAGATGGAGTCGAAGGAAATCGCCGGAGAAGAACAAATCAAAAGCGCCGGAAAATCGACCGAGAAAAAGAAATTTCCGGCCAAAAATCGAAGGAAAATGCACACAAGAAATCACAAAAAAAAGAAGGATGAGGTGTCTTGAATTAAATGGAGGGTAAAATGGTAACTTACCATTTAGTTATTTAAAATAAAAAAGAAAGAAAAAATATTCTTGCAAATAAATTGAGATTTGAACAGGCTTGCAAATATTTTCCCAAAAGTGAATAGCTGGTACAATTTCCCTTTTAAAAACAGTTTGTTTTTTTAAAAGCACTGAAGAAAATGAAAACAGAAAAGAACTGAAAAATATATATATATACAAATAAACAGAAGGAAATTGAAAAAAAAAAAACGGAAATGAAAGAGAAAATTGGTAAAATTATTATTGTAAAAAAAACAGAAACCCTAAGCTCCTTTATAAGTAGAAAAATACAATTACTCTTCCTTCAAAAACCTTAAACCCGAAGGGTGTGTTTGTTTTGAGGGGAGGTGAGAGAAGATGAGATGTTAGAGTCTAATAGCCCAAGGCGTTGTCATCTCCTCTCCTTTCATCTCCTCTTTTTCTTTTTTTTTTATTAATATTTTTTCATCTTTTTATTTTTATTATTTTATTATTTTTTATTTGTATTCTCTTGTGTTTGATATATTTGTGGTTATAATATTATTCTTATTTTAATATAAAAAATTATTATTATTTAAATATATTAATAATATATATAATTATAGTAATTATACTATTATTATATCAAATATTTATTTAAGTAAATTTGAATTTTAAAATTAAAATAAATAAATATATATTATTTCTTGATATATAACAATTAATTTTAATACTTTTATTTATAACTATTTTTGGAGGAATAGAGATAACTAATTATTTTAATGACAACTTTATTCTCTTATATCTTACTTAAATTAGACATATGAGTTTAATTGTAACACTTGACAAACTTAAGAAGAGTTAATTAATCAAATTAAAAGTTTAAGAGTGTAATTGTTAGAAATGTCATAATTTATAGGTGGGTTTGTGCAATATTTCCAAAAAAAAAAAAAATGTGCTCTCAAAGTTCAAATAGAAAGATTTATGTACCCTTGAAACTTTTTTTTTTTTTTTTTTTTTGAAAATTACCCTTGAAACTGTTAATAGTTATTGGAAAGAAGCTGGCATTGTATGAACTTAAGACTTCAGTCAGTTACAAATGAAACTAATTCTAAGAGATTAAACTGATAACCTAAGACATAATTCGCGTTTTTTGGTCTATACTCTATAAACCCATGTACCATGTGGTCGGGTGTCTAAGGAACTATTGCCAATATCCACACTAAAGGAAGCAAAACAGCCTGAATCATTTCATGCTGCAGATTTTCAATGCATAGATAGTCAATCAAATCAAGACAAATGATCAATACCATTCTTGTACAAATATTTTACATTGTCGATATCAAGATCGAGTAGGATACTGGCACCAAATTTTGCATGGATCTATTCTACTATAATTTGGAGCTTTCGGAATCCGAGCGTCTGCCGTTACTCTTCTTATAACTGTGACATGATTTCATTTCTCTGCTCCTGCATTTATACTTGCCGAAGCAACATACCGTCCGTAATGTTGTGGCTGCATCTCAAACTATTGAGAATACAAACAAAGTGTAGTTTCAAAGTAGACAATATCATTTTCAATGTGGGACTTCAAAAGTAGGTTGTCGTCCATTAACGGAGACAAGCAATCTTCTTCCCACTTCATTCAACAATTTAGTGACTCCTCGAATCTTACAAGCACTTGAAAGGGCTCCCAAAACAGAAGCATTAGGCTCAAATAGCATAAAGTCTATGAATACAGTTGCTTCTCTCAAAAGCTATGCTTTGCCTAAGAATCAACCACACAGACAGCGCTCAGTAATTGGTACAATTGAGAAATCGTTCGACATTGATCGGAATAATTGTAGCTCCGATACGACCAGCTTGCCATGAGTAGATGCTGTAAGAAACGTAACGATCATAACCTCATTAGGACGTATTCCTTCAACCTTCATTTCAGCAAATAGCATTCCCATTTTCCCATAGCAATCTACCAACACTGTCCCTAAAAAAAAAAAAAAAAAAAAAAAAACCCACTAAAATCACCCTCACTTCATGTTTGTTTGTGGCACTCCTCACTTCAAACATAGTTTTCCTCGGCCCCTCCACGAAACCACTTCATTTTTTCCTTCTTCTCATCTTCCCCTCATCCAAACAACTCCTTCAACATGCCTCTCTAGATCGGATCTTAATTTAATTTTATTATATTGAATACTTGTTTGAGTTTAATAAGTTCTAATACTATATTAGGTAACGTAAGGTTCCATCTCAAAATTAATAGGCGATAAAAGGAATAGCTCATCTATCATATAAATATTTAAGATATCTATACTTTTCTGATGTGGGACAACATGGAATACTCAACCAAATGCAGCTTCATTTGGTGAATCACTAATCATCATCTCAAAAAAAACCAATCGCCTCAAGGAAGAGCCCATTCGACCAGAACCCATCAGCAACACTACACTAGTCCAAGAAACCAAATCAAGCTCTGGCATGGATCTAAACATCAAAACAAAAGACCCCAATTCCCCATTTTTAACAAACGCATCAATCATAGCAAAAAGGGAAGAGCTTTCTTTTATAAAGTATGATCAGTGTGTTATCAAGAAGGCTGCTGATCCATTTTGGATTTGGAGTTTGGAGTTTGGGATTTACTATAAAAATCAAATATAGCAAAAATTGAAAACGAACAGTCCACTTACTTCTAACATTTCAGCTCACAAACAAATACATTCACATTCAATCAAGTGAAACAAACCTTCTAAAGAAACTAATTGAAATCAATTAGTTAAACAGATTTTTAAAAATCAAGTGAAATTGACCGAAGACAATCAAAATTAAAATATTTTTAATATTTTCAAAAAGTTGCAAAAAATAAAATATATAAACTAGAATTTCCTACTTCCAACAAATTCCCTTCTTAAAATATGCTCTTTAAAGTAGACTTTATAAATTGGTGTCATCTACTGTAAAAAAAAAAAAATGGTGTCATCAAATAAAAATACTGTTTTTAGAATCCTATGAGGGTGTTTGTTTGTCGAAATTATAGATGCTTTAAAATGATTATTTCTTAAAAAATTATAGTCATATGAGTTTTTATAACTATTCAAAATTATTTTGATTTTTTACTATTAAAAATAATTATTCATTTCTAAACATTTATTTATAACATACTCTAAATAACTCATCATTTTTAATTCTTATTTTTAATCATTCATTTAACTCAATAAAAAAAATGGATTTTTTTAGGAATAAGCCAAATTAAAAAATTATTTACAATAATAGACAAAAAAAAAAATTAACAATCATAATAAAAAATACGATATTATTAATACTCATTGTACGATATTATTAATACATAATACTATATTAATATGTCTTAATAACATATAATATTGTATTAATAATACATGATATTTATTAATAATACAAAATATTTTATTAATAATAAAATAATATTGTAAAATAAGTATTAATAATACTACGATTGATTGTAAATATTTTTAAATTTACTAGATCTGTAATTTTGTTGTGATAGAACAATTTCCCAAAAAAAAAAAAAGAATTGATTAAAAAAAAAAAAATCAAAACGTCGTTTACTCCTTGTTCCCCATTTCAAACTCATCCGCTAACCCTATCAAAAAACCCATATCAATTGGGCGTTGAGGAATATGATAGCCTCGATTTTACGTTCCTCTTCTTCTTTTGGGTCACTTCTCAAAACCCAACCAATCTTCTCTACTGCTCGCAAGCTAAGCTCCTCAGTCCGCTCCATGGCTGATTCTGATTCTGACTCTTCTCCTTTCAAGAAAATCCTAATTCAGAGGGACGACTCTGTCAGTTCACTTCCCTTTTTTCCCTTTTGATTTTTGCGTTTGTTTTGCTCTATTGTTTGTTTCTTTATCTGGGTATGATTCTATTTTCTGTTTGCTCTTTGGAAAACATTTGTGGCATCGATTTTTGGGGAAATTCGGCTTGTTTTTGTAATGGGTCGGTGTGATTTTTGTGCATGTTGATGTTTTCTGGATATGGATTTTGGGGTTTGTTATTTGTAATGATTAGTTGATTGAGTGGCTATGGCTGTGTTGTAATGTAATGTAATTACTGCTAGATTCCTCATTGTACTGTGTTGTTGACTTGTACTTAAGCTTGGATTAGGGTTTAGTTTATGGAAATGTTCAGATCCATGGTTGAAATTTGGATTCATGGACTTTTCAGTTTTCACTAAAGGGATTTGAGTTTTGTTTCGTTTGGGCAGGAATTTGATGCTTATGTTGTGGGGAGAGATGATGCCCCTGGAATTGTTGTGCTTCAAGAATGGTGGGGAGTGGATTATGAAGTCAAGAATCATGCTGTTAAGATATCTGAGTTTGGTTCTGGTTTTAAGGCTCTTATTCCTGAGTAACGTCTTTACTTTACTCTCTTGGATTATGAATTTGTTTCTTTGTGATGATGTCGAATGTCGATGATTTAATTCGTTTCCTTGGTTGTGCTGCATGTTAGTGATAAATATTTATTTTTCTGTGATTCTGATTGCAGTTTGTATCGAGGAAAGGTTGGGTTAGATGTTGCCGAAGCACAACATCTGATGGATGGTCTTGACTGGCAAGGTGCTGTGGAGGATATACAGGCTTCAGTTAACTGGCTTAAGGCTAATGGCTCTAAGAAGGTATTCTACTATTTAGGATACTGGTGGACTGTAATCGATAAATCTCCATTCTTGATGTCAATTATATCTCTAGAAAGCTGAATATACTTGGATCATGCTAGGTTGGGGTAACTGGATACTGTATGGGAGGTGCTCTCTCAATTGCAAGTTCTGTTTTGATCCCTGAGGTTGATGCTGTTGTTTCATTCTATGGAGTTCCTTCACCAGAACTTGCGGACCCTGCCCAAGCTAAGGCACCTGTTCAGGCTCATTTCGGAGAGCTCGATTCCTTTGTTGGCTTCTCTGACTTGACGGTAGAACGTTTCTCTCGCGCCTTCTTAACTTAAATGTCTTCTTTACTTTATTCCATTTTGTCGCTTAAGAAGTGTGTATATCATGCGTTAAATGCATAATGCCTACAGAATTTGATGGTTGTTACTGAATGTGGAACTAAGGGTGTCAGTGTTTGAAGTAAGGCATTGCAAGTGCTCGATACACAATGTTGTTGGTTGGTCGAGTCTCGTTATGAAATCCTGATATTCAAATTCACATTGTTTTCTATTTAGTCACCAAGAAGAATTATTAACAATCCGATGTTTTATATGATACAATTTTACAGTGTTGACTTTTGAGAAGCCATCATGGTGTAAAGTGGTCAAAAGAGCTATAAGAAAGTAAAGGGTTTCGAGTCTCATCCATGGTGGCCACCTACCTAGCAATTAATTTTCTACAGGCTCTTTTGACATTTAAATGTTATAAGGTCAAGTGGTATGTACCGTGAGGATAGTCAAGGTGCATGTAAATGGGTCTAGACACTCTGGGATATCAATTTTTTTTTATGGTGTTAAAGATCAAAAACCTCTGACAGATTATAATGGGATTGAGATTTCAGGCTGCTAAGAAACTGGAGGAAAAGCTCGAAGAATCAGGAGTTCCACATGAGGTGCATATATACGAAGGAAGTGGACATGCTTTCATGAACCGGTCCGAAGAAGGGGTGAAGAGGAGGAAGGACATGGGAATGGACGATGAGGACGACGAGGCAGTCGAACTGGCCTGGTCTCGGTTTCAATCCGGGATGTCGCAGTACCTCTCAGATTAAACTGGTTTGCTTTCAATTTCATTTCATCCTTACCCTAATTAGCTTCCTACTTTATGGTACCTATCATATAAGTTTGATTGCATTTGGGGCTCTGTTTGTTAAACTGGAATGAAACTTCTGAATTGTGTTGCTTGTTGAAATATGAACTCCTGTCAATATTTCTCTCTCTTTCAAGTTTCTGTTTCCTCCATAGGTCTTCCATGTTTTACCCATCCACCCTCATGAAGCCACCAAATTCAGGTACGTTTGAGTGGAAGTCTATTAAAGGTTGAAGCACAACAATTTAGTCCTTGAATGCTAAATGAGACTGAACAATTCCACCAAGAGTTAAGTGTTAATATTTAGTATGAAATGTTTTTAATTGTTTGTATTTGATTGCAAACGATCATTCATCAAACCCTCTATCAAACTGAGCACCCAACTGTTATTAATATCAATGTCCAAATGAGTAGTTAACTATTCCAACTATGGTTAGTATTAATTTCTAAACGAGTAGTTAATTATTTTCACCGTTGACCCTTGTTTAGCCTTTCTCAACACTTTCTACCCAAAATGCGACTAATTGACTCCGAATAACTATGGAATTGAAAGAAATTTTCTTCTATATGAAAACAAGTTAATCATGGCCATCAACTGAAATGTGGGGATTTGAATGTTATGAGAAATAGCAAGTAGAATCTGATAAAAACAATGTCATTTATCAAACAAGTTCACCTTAGTCTCTTCATGTAATGTAAGATCTTATAATTAAGTTTTTTTTTTTTAGTTTTTATTATTATTGTTTTTTTTTTTTTTTTGGGTTTCGAACGAGGACTTACTTTAGAGAGTCCAAATATGGCGTCCTTAGTAAATCCTAATCTCTCTTTTTTTTCTTTTTAAAATCCTCTTTGAGTGGCTTGATTCGCTACACATCATTTCTGATCATTTTACCTTAATTCATAGTCACATAAAGTGTTTAATTTAGTCTCCGAATTTTTAATAAAATGGTTTTTATTGTTGGTTCTTATCTTTGTTTGACTTTGAACGAAAGGAATATTCTGTTGAGTTTTAGATGGGTATGGGAGCTGATAGGTTGGCCGAGGGCAAGGATAAGTCCTTTTTTTGTTTTTTAAGTCAAGGATAAGTTAAAGCAAATGGTTTTTTAAGTCAAGGATAAGTCCTTTTTTTTTTTTTGACATTTAGTTAAAGCAAATGTCAAGTTGCAAAATATTTACAAAAATCAAAATAGTTATTTATATCTGAAGTTCATGAATTCAAGACTATTTGTGAACTGAATATGTCAAACTTTCTCTAAATAAGATTAAAAGTATGAAACTTTAAAAAAAAGAAATTTACTGATTTGCTTTCCAGTTTATATCATATGAAAAAGAAAGGATTTACCCGTGTCTTTCGCTTTTCTAAATATTTATCTAAACTCTAAATATTAAGTTTAGATGATAAGTTCTAAACTATAAATATCAGCCATTGCCTGTGACATTAAATTATATATATATATATATAATTTTATAATTTAATATAAAAGAATTAAATTGATATCTATGTATTCAAAATAACAATTTAGAAAATATATTTTAATATATTTATGGATAAAAGTCACATTTTTAAATATAAAAAGGAAAATAGTCGCAAAAAAGGAGTTATAAATTAAAATCCTTCCGTCCCAAATTGTACTTGAATTTTAAAAAAATTGAAATTTGAATTAAGAAAAATGAATTAAACTCTACTATAACAGAATTCTAAAATTGAGAGTGAATTATCGTACATCACTTGTGCTCAATTATCAATTTCTATGATCAAACTCGTAATCGTAAAATAAAGTAAAATGCATGAATGATACTTGGCAAGTAAGTCTTTATACTTGATAAAGAAATAAAGTAAAAGGCATGAATGATATTTAACACGTGACGTATGCATTTCAACATCCTTTGCATTAATGTTCATTTCATTCCTTCCCCTTAATTCCTAATTTTTACATTCAATATAGTTTTTTTTTTTTTTTTTACACATTCAATATTGTTTCTTGATTTTTGTCATTTCAACTCGGCTTTTATTTGTCAATTTATTACCTTCAATGTTTCTCAATTTTTTTTTTTTTCAAAATCAGTGTGTTTAATGACTCTTATCTCTTCAATTTTAAAAAGGTGTTTGTCCTCGTCTTGATAATTAACAACACTTTCTCACTTCAATTCTAAGACCAGTTATTTAGTTCAACAGTTTTTGTAATTTAAAAAGGTAGATATTCAAAATTTAAATGCTTAAAAATAATTTTAAAAGGTAGATATTCAAACATTAGATGCTTAAAAATAAGCGAAAGGGTTAATGACTTAGTGGTTTTATTGTTTAGTAATAATCAAGTTCGATACCATGGACACAGGTTTAATTCTCGAAATAGGTGTCTTTTATGTAGGGTTTGTTGGTCCCCTTCCTCAATTTGTATTTAAATTTTTTTTTAAAATAAATCTATAATACTTAAATTAATGAATTTTGTTCGAACTATCTATGTAACATTGCCTAAGTAATTCTTTTATTTTTATTTTTTATATCATTTAATTTTTCGTAAGTTATATTAAGAAAAGTTATCTAATGTAGTTCAATTTTCTTCTTCAAATATTTTGAAATGAGAATACAATTAATTTTTCAACAATAAATATGGTCTACTATAGTTTTTTTTAATCAATAATTGAAATAATATAATACTTAGATTGATAACTATTTTTTGTTTATGCCTATGAAATTGGTCGTAACTAGTAAATTATAGCATCCTATTTTAATTGTAGCAATTTTTAAGAAATCATTATTTTTAATCATTTTAACTTGATTGAAGCTATAGATTTAACTTCATTAAAGTCATTAATTTTGTGAACTTAATTGAAGTCATCAATTTGTTATATTTGATTTTTTTTTCCTAAAATTTTGACATCTTGTTTAATTATTCAAGAAAAATTCCCTTAAGTTTCTAAACTTTTTTTTTTTTTTTTTTTTTTTTTTTGTTATCTACATTTTTTTCCTATATTTCAGAATCTAAGCTAAGTTTTGGAAAATAATAGTTATAAAATGAGGTTTGAAACATATAGGCTAGATAAAAGTAAACTCAAAATTCAAGTATAAAAAGGGTTACACTCTCAAAGATAGAATCAAATGAGAACTAACCTCAAAATGTAAAGGCAAAGTCTGACATTTTGAATCTAAGAATTAAATGGAAAATATATTTCATGGGTGTTTATTAACCCAAAAAAGACTAATATATAAACATAATAATAATAATAAACTATTAATGCAATTGAAATTTATCAAATTTTATATACATTAAAGAAGACTACATGTTGAAAGTCATGTAGATAATAAATAATTAAACATTATAAAAGAGAAAAACCAGAAACAAATATTCTTAGGAGAAACACATTATTCTTAAAGAATACTAAAAAGTAAAATGAAATTAAAAAAGAAAGAAATATTGGGCAAAAAAGAAGCTTTAAATTTTCATAATGTATGGAGTAATCATAAAGTTACATATTTGAATTTCTTCATTTTAAATTATTGTTGAATTAACAAAAAAGAAAAGAAAAGGGAAATGCAATGGAAAAATGAAATAATTATAGTACCTTAAAAGACAAGCATTAATTGAGATTTTGGAAGCACTAACTATCTACCTTAGGTCCAACTAACAAAACTAATTTGACAAACATCGAAACAGAACCTAATTAAGATAATTTTTATACCTAATACTAATTAATTAAGTTCATTATTGAGATTACTTAAGAGTTCTAGTTGCAGCAGCTAACCACTGCCACCACCATAACTACCGTCACAGCCACTCCAGCCATTAATAATTTCAACTTTTCCATACCGATTAACTTTTTTCGAAATGAATTACATCCAAAAAAAATAAAAAATATATATTGTTCAATTGGTAATAATAGGAATATAATTTTAAATTTTAGTATTTTCCATAGAAATTCTCCTAGAATTTGTTAGATTTAGTATTAAATATGATAGATATTATTTAAGATTTGTTACATAGAATTTAGAATTTATGTTAGAAGATTTTTGCCTTTGATATATTGTCCAATAAATAATAAAAAATAGTTATTTTTCAAAATTTATCTTGTTCTATTTAAAAAAAAATATATATATATATATATATACAAATAACAGTTTTCTAGAATAATTCGTTCCACCTCAAATCTCAGCAACAATTCTTTAATTAGTCCTTCTATTCCAACTACAAATAATAGGTCGTCTTAAATTCATTACAAGAAAAGAGGTATTAAACAAATAACCTACTATTTTATCTAATCATTCAGGAAGAAAAAAAATCAATCAAAATTTTTATTTTTATGGTATTATTCTTATAAATAAGGGCAGTGAATATTAATGTCTTTCTATTTGGGCCATTTTTAGATTGATATCAAGTCATTTAGCTAAGATTTTCAATAATTTTATTGATAAATATTTATTTCAGGTTATATTACCATTTTTATCATTATACATTAAGCTATAATTAATTATAGTTTCAACTTTTTCTTCTTTTAATCTAATTATTTACTAGTTAAAAAAACCATTATTCCCCATTATTTTAAATATGCTAATAAAAAGAGTAACAATAATCTAATCAACATTTTTTTTTTCGAAAATATAATCTAATCAACATTATTTAAATGTGATTGCCATAACTATAATTCAAATTCTTTAAACCCGATTTGAAATTTTGTGAAGTACTACTATGGAACAGGAACACTAACGGTCAAGGGACGACAAACCTACCCGAATTTTCACAATGGTATGATATTGTCCACTTTGGGCTTAGGCCCTCATGACTTTGTTTTTTGACTTCTCCAAAAGACCTCATACCAGTGGAGATGTTTGTCTTCTTTTATAAACCCAAAATTTACTCTTTATTTAACCAATGTGAGATTTTACAACATTTTGTTTGTATTCCCAACACCAACAATGTGATTTAACTTTTATTTTAAGTTGAAATCTTGATACTATCAAAGGCGAAATTAATAAATTTATTAATCTTGTTAAAATAAATGAATAGTGGGTGGACTAGTAGTGGAAGCCTTCCAAAATGGTTGCCAACAAAAACAACACCAAACATGACCAAATTGGTTGTTGACCTTAGTACTTGGATTCCCACTTGACAAACATAATGTCAAAGTCTCTCAATTTTTGGGAATATTTCTTTGTACATATCAAAATATTCCTACATAAATTCAACTCTTTTACCATAACACACTCTTCTTTAAAAATTTCAAAAATCAATGTTTCAACCACATTTGGTGGTTTAAACCACTCCATGCATTGTCATTCTACCTTTTCCCTTTTAAAATATCATATTTAAACTTTTGGAAGTAAATTCAATTATTGAAATAGTTTGTTTTTATTAAATTTTTTTAAAAAAAAAAAAGAGAGAGAGAGAAGAAGTTAATTGGGTGAAAAAAATTATTAAAAATTAAAAAAAAAAAAAAAGAAGGAAAAAACAAACAAAATTGAATTTGCATTTGGATGGATTTAAGGTATACTTTTCAATTCCAAAAAGTTGAGTTCAAAATTATTGTGACATATTAAAAAAGTTTATGAATTAATCGCCCAACATTAATATAAGTAATAATAATAAAATTATAATAGAACCTCACTACTTTTCTATCTTGGCAAGCAAATAGAAAAATCATGAGTATATAAAAATTTTTTAGTGTATATAAATAACAAAATTTTATGACATATAATTAAAGTAGATAATATCATATCATTATAAAAACATAAAGAAATTGTTAACGATGATTGCCAATAACATATTATAATTTTTGTTTCTTAGTAAGAATAGATTGTTATTCAACTCATCTAAATTTAATTGGAAACTTACAAATTTACAAGAAAGATGTATCATTACTTTTTAAAATACAAAAAAAAAAAAAAAAAATCAAATCCAAATCTCCAACTTTCACATCTAAAGTCTCTTCAATTCTCCATACGCCTAATTTTCACATATACGTACAAAACAAAACCAGTTAATCCAACCAATCAGAGGTCGAATTCACACGTGTCAACCAGCAACTCTCCTCCAAATTCGACACGTAGTTTTCCAAATCAAAATTGTCAACTCTCTACAAAAACATAGTCCCCAACTGACAAATCCCAATTCCAACTATAAAAACATCTTACAATTTTCCACAATTTCACCAAAATTCTCAAACCCAATGGCTTGGACCCGCCTCGCCGCCGTCGGCCACGGCTCCTCCGCCACCGTCTACCTCGCCGCCGCCTTCCCCTCCGGCGACCTCTTCGCCGTCAAGTCCGCCGAGCTTACCAAATCGGAGTTCTTGAAAACAGAGCAGAGGATTCTTTCTTCTCTGTCCCACCCTTCCGTTGTCGGATACAGGGGATTTAATGTTACGACAGAAAATGGAAAATTGATGTATAATCTCTTCATGGAGTACGCCGCCGCAGGTTCTCTCGCCGATGAGATTCTCCGTCGCGGAGGCCGGATTAGCGAGGCGGCCGCCGGATTCTTCACGCGTCAAATTGCGAGTGGATTGGAGTATTTGCACAAAAGGGGTTTGGTGCATTGTGATATTAAACCTACGAATGTTTTAATCGGTGGAGATGGTTTGGAGATTGCGGATTTTGGTTGCTCGAAATGGGTTTGCGAACCGGCAGCGATCGGCGGAACGCCGATGTACATGGCGCCGGAGGTGGCGCGTGTGGAAAAACAGGGGATTTCCTCTGACATTTGGGCACTTGGGTGTACTTTAATCGAAATGGTCACCGGCGCTCCGCCGTGGCCCAACTCCGGCGACCCATTTTCGGTTGTACACCGAATCGGATATTCCAGCGATTCGCCGGAAATTCCGAGCTTTCTATCGGAGAAAGTGAAGGATTTTTTGGGGAAGTGTTTGAGAAGAGACCCAACAGAACGTTGGAGTGCGAGCCAACTTCTTGAGCATCCATTTTTGGAAGAATTGAGTTTTGGGTTCGAGAAAATTAAGGAATTAGATTCAGATTCAAATACTCCGACGAGTATTTTGGATCAAAGGGTTTGGAATTCATTGGAAGAACAAACTCTGCTTCAAACAGGGCAACTTGATGATGATAGAATCCGACGGCTGTCGATATTTTCGGGGGAAATCAAGTGGGAATTGGAAGATGAGAATTGGATCACAAGTAGAAAAATTGAAAATGATGAAATCAAGTTTCTAGAAATTGATTCTAGAAGAAGTGACATTGAGGAAAAGGAAAGAATAGGTAATGGGAAGGTCAAGTGTTTGGAATTGTTTGACAAATTAGTTAGCTTTACAGCAAGGATAAGTGATATTGTAATTAGTGAACAAAGTACCAAGTGTGATAGAGCTAGCTTGTTAGTTCATCTAATTTCAAAGTTTTGATTTTTGTTTTCAACTCTTTCTCTCTTTAATAAGTTGAGTTTGGTAGATTTTGGGTTATACCTAATTTAATATATGACATAATAATTTAATAACTTAAGAAGGATGGAACTTGGCTGCTAGAAGCTCCTCATAACTCACAATAAAGGGAAATGAATTTGCTTTGGCAGTATTTATGAGTACATGAAGTAAAGAGTTAAGTAACCAAAAGGTCTACTCAACTGGCATGAAGTAATGTAGTTTCAAATGTTATATCTTAACAAAACCCAAAGTTCTAGAAAAGAGAATGTCTCACTCAAAGAGAGAAACATGGTTAATTAAAACCATGTGGCTTTTTAGTTTAATTAATAGGCAACAAAAAGGCATAAGACAACAGGTAGAAAAGGTGGTTGTCTCTAAATAGCATTATTTTACCTAGATTTAAAATTTTGTATGCTCCATAATAACTAAGAAATTTTTTAATGAGTCAACCAGACTGGTAGTTTAAATAGTTGGATGCCATAAAGAGAAATTGTAAAAGTATTTCGCTCTAGAATTGAGTGTAACTAAGGAGTAGACACATTATTTGATCTACAACCAACAATTATCAAGAGGACTCATATCGTGATATTCATATTGAATAAATTGTCTTAAGAGATACAAATTCGAAGTACTAAGGAAAAAAATTATCATAAATTTAATGTTATCAAGCTCTAATAATTTCTACCATGGAACAAGCCGAAGTGAGAGGAAAAAAGACAAGAGGGGAGCTTTTATTAAGATGAAAGAGCCACAGTTTCTGTCTGATTGTTTGCTTTTCAACCAAAAAAGAAAAAATAAATAAATGAAAGCAATGTTTTGGCCTTTAGGATTACGCCCATAAGCCTATTGTTTGGGCTTCTGCACAATAGTTTTTTGGGAAATTATAATGGACGATCAATTTAATTACAAATGTAGTAAATTTGAAAATATTTACCTTCATAGTTATAAATATAGTTTAATACAATATTAATAATACACTATTATGTATTATTAATATATTATTATGTGTATAATATTATATGTTATTAATACAGTATTGTGTACTAATACAATATTATGTATTATTAATGTCGTATTATTTTTAATATATATGATTAGGATTGCTACTTTTTTAAGTGACAATATTTATAGTTATTTTTTTAATTTGACTAATACGATAAGTTTTTCAAGTTTTTTTTTTCTTTTGAGAAATTCTACATGATAGTTGGATATGTTTTTTTCTAGCTTTTCTTTATTCAATAATATTGGGAGATTCACACTCCTAGGGGTGATTGAATTTAGGGGTTAGGAGAGAGGAGAGGAGAGAAAATTATCTCAATTCCATACTTATTTTTGGTACATAATAACCTCTCTCAACTCATCTTCATATCTCATCAAACATATTTAATCCTATCAAACTTCAAATCAAACTTTATTACAATAAAAATTAATACAAAATAAAAAATAAAAAAAAATCTTATCTCTTGAACACCAATTAAAATAAAATAAAAATAAAAATTCCAACATCTCTTTTTAAAACACAAATCTTCAAAAAAAAAAAAAAAAAAAAAAAAAAAAAATCCAACACTCCTCTTTCCAAACCACTCCCCTTCTCCTTCCCTTCATCTTTCTCTCTTCTCTCTTTCAAACTCCAAAATCCAATAACTAGTTACTAGGTTATATAAAAGGTTAGAATATGACTTTGTTAACATATTTTCATGACCTTATTTTTACGTGACTAACTTTGTAGAATAATCTAGAATAATAGGATTTCAATATCGTTATTGCATATGCTACTAGAATAGAGTAAAATTGATTGTATTAACTTATCGAAATCACTTTCAATTTTTTCCTACGTGCAAAATCGCCTACTTGTTAGCTTTTAAAAACAGTTTTCCTAAAAATCTCTCATGTTCATAAAATAAATAAACAAAACTAAAATTTTCAATTTTCAATCCTATACAAATCTTTTGAAGATCTTTAATTCACAAAGATTAAAATCATCCATTACTTCGAGATTAAAACTCATGAAACTAGTTAAAATAAACATAACTCAATTAAAATGTATATTTTTTATAATAATTTGGAAGTAAGAGATTTGATTCTCCCTTCGCTCACGTGATAAGATTGACTAGACTTTAGATAACCTCCGAAGAAGCTCTAAATTCCAAATCATTGATAAATTAAAAGATTAAACAATAAAATCTGAATAAAAATCTAAAAACCCTAGCAATTTATAACATTTTTTTGTTCCCTTGAGAATTACATCATGTATTTATGGACGTTTGAAATTTAAAAAAAAAAATAAAAAATAAAAAATAAAAATTTACAAAAAAATTACAAAAAAAATTATTAAATGTAAGAATAATGGTTGAGTTGAAAGTAATAATTATGAGAAAATTATTAACTATGTTTTGAAATACATATAATATAATGATTATATATGAACCTGTATTTGTAGTATAGTGAATAATTATGAAAAAATAAAAAATGATTACAAACAAAAGAGAATTATATGGAACATCAGAAACTATGATTAGTGCAACAAACATGAATGAATAAAAATTACTCAAATAATCTTACGCAATCTTAATTGACTCATTTGAATTTTCGTTGACGAATAAGTAGGCAAGTATTATATTATACATTTCACTAATTTACATAAAAAAAAGATATCAAAGAATACAATAAAATATCCATCAATAGAATGCTCTTCCAAATCGCACCAACCCTCAAGGCTCACCGCCGCCACTGTCGGAACTAAACTCCGGCGAAGTCACCGGAACCAAACACTCAAACCTCCAAACCGTAATAACCATCAAAAACAGAGACACCAAAACAGAGAGCAAAGCAACAAGAAGAGCAAAAACATGCGCAATTTCAGCCCCAACTTCTTTAGCATATTCATTACAAGCCAAAGCCAGCAACGAAAGAGGCAAAGAATAAGCCCACCAAGCCACACTAAATTTCCTCATACATTTCCTAAACAACATAGGCCTAGAAACAAGCGACACAAACAAAAAACACGACACAAAAAACAACATCTTTGAAAACGTGTCAAATCCCCCATTGATTGAGCTCCAAGCCAAGCTTGCCATGCTTGGAGCCGCAAAGAACAAGAAAAAAACCGGCCGTAAACTCGCCGAAAGTGTGTTGGTCCCGGCCAGTCTTTGGTAAAGTGTCACGAAAAGTACCAAATAATGCGTCATTCCTAATGAGAACATGCATAATGAACTCTCCCGCCACCCCATCACCGCCGCCGCCCGTGTTCCGGCCAAGTTTCCGATCACCGAAAGCTGGCTGGTGGGATTGGCCACGGTGGATAAAAACCTCTTCCCTTTTATGAACCATTGACCGTAGATTTTGACATCTAATATCACAATTGGAATTATAAATACCCACATGAGGATTTCACAAGGAATTTTCTCAAATGGGGAGGATTGAAGCAATAGAAGCCAAGAAATCCAAGGAGCAAATAAGTAATTTACACCAACTCTGTGTAAAAACTCTGTTTTGACCAATTTGAAATGGAAAAAGCATCTAAGAATGTAAATGAACGAAAGGGAAATTAAAATGAAAAGGGTTAATGACCACAAGAGTAAAAAAGCTGTATTTGGTAGCAATCGAAGGATTTTTCTTATAGAATTTTCGTTTTCGATTGGTTGTTTGAGGATCTTCCATAACAGAGCTTGGGCACAAAGGGACATGCTGATTCTGAAGTAGCCTGCGTGGAATTTGGCTAAGAATTGGAGGAAAATTGATGGGGTTTTTGTCTGGTTTTGATCTGAATTATCCATCTTTTTGGTTAATGGGGATGAAATTTTGAAGGTTTGTGAATGGTTTTTTATATAGAAATTTGTGTAAAGGTTGAGTCTTGCATGTGGTGTAGTTTGGGGAAGCCATTTTGGACTTTGTTGGGAAGAGTTTGACTCGTTTTGAATACTTTACAGCTAGATTTAATTCAATCACACCTATGTGAAGGAGAACATTCGTTTGTACTTAAAATATGTTGTCTTGAGATTTATTTATGATCTATAGATCTGGTGTCTCCCCCAGTATTCAATAACAATTTAGGTGACGTTTTGATATGACATAAATATTAATGTTTATATATTGTTCAATTTATTGATGTTTATATATTGTTTAATTTGAACTACATTTTAATGTTCTTTAACAAAAAATAATATATAAAAAGTGTTAAAAATAAAATAAAATGTGACTAATTAAGTCACAAGACATAAAAAGATAAGGTTATGTTGAAGTATGAACTGAACTTTTTTTTTTTCCTCAAAGTAAAAAAGTAATTGCTAGTGGTTGAATTCATATTAGCAACTAGGTATATGGACTTTTTTTTTTTTTTTTTGAGTAGCAACTAGGTCTATGGATAATGATTTTAGAAAGAATTACATAATGCACGACTCTTAAAACCTTAATACATAATAATCTAAAACAATAAAGCCCAAAACAAGAACCTTAGGCTACGTCATTGGGAACGTCATATATAATAATCTAGATTTCATAAATCGTCTGCAAATCTCTCCTTTGAAATCTCTTACAGGTTGTGAAGATGACATTTTCATTAATGTTAGGAAATTCAAGAGGGAAAGGGTTATACTTATACCATAATATCATCTATCAATTACTAAATGTAACTAATCTAACACAATTCAATTCTCGGAATCAGTATTTAAACTCTCATTTATTTGAGAGCAGTTGTACCATTTTGTAGGATTTGTAGTCCCCCTCTCCCATCTTATACTAATATATATATATGTATATGTATATGTAAAAGCATATTTAATAATATAAATAAACAATTAAAGGAAACCATTTTAATTATACATACTTAGTATCATTAAGTCTTCTCTAGTCATTCATATTGCTATTGTCCAATTCAAGTCTTCTCTAGAGACCTTTTAATATTCTTATAGTAGTAGTATCAAAACAACAGTGACTTTGTTTCTTCAATTGAGCAAGCATTTATCAAGCTCATAATTTGAAGATTCCACCGATAATAGCTCCATTTGGAAAGCATGACTACGTTACTACCAATTGAGACAAAAAAACCTCCAAAATTTTAAGCATAATATTTTCCTCTTTAAATTTAAGTTCTACGAGTTTTTATTTTTATTTTTATTATTTTACATGTACAAGATTATACATAAATATAGCAGCTCTTATTGTGGCCATTATTCACAAACCCAATCAAGAACCGACGACAAAAGTAATCCAAACTATCCAACTTAAATCGTAAAAGTTGGATTGTGTTAATAATTTTCTCGAAATATTGATCAATTTTTTTGTTTGCTCAACTCAATTTAATCCTAGTTTTTCTTTTTTTTTTTTTACATATTTGTGAATTATGAGCAAGACTTTAAAGAAGAAGAAAATAAGATAAATACAACATAATAATCCAACTCAACCAAACCTAAAAATATATAGGTTCGGTTGTTTTAATACATTGGGCCAAAAGAATTGATAGATTGGCCAATTCAAAAATTTGAATTGGTATAAAATTTTTCCTTATTTCAACTTAGCTCAAGCGAGAGACTATGTACGTTTACCTAATCTCATTAATCTTTTTTCTCGTTTTTTTCCTCAATTTATTTCACAATTTTACATTGTCTTTTCCACACATAGAAACAAAGGAAAACACCTAACTTTATCAAAAAATAAAACACCATTCATGTTTTTCTCTTTGAATAGTTTATATAGAAATGTGGAGTGTTTTCACATTCCTAACCCATCAAAAAACGTCGTTCATGTTTTACTCTTTTCCATTACTTCCACAACGTTACATACACTTTTTCAACATTTAAACAGAGAAGAAACTATACATCATAGATTTTTCACTCGCTCTATCCTAACTCTTAACTCGTCAAAATATACTTTTTTATTAATAATATCATATATTACATAGTAAACACAGTTGATTATGAGTTCGAGTCCTAATTATTACTAAATTCAAAAAGAAAAGTATATGTTAGAAATAAATATCGTAAAAATACTCTCTAAAGGGAGAAAACCTTCTTTGTTGCATCAAACTAACACTTGTTTTAATCTAAAATTTTGAAAAGGTAGAAGTTAACCATCATGAAATGATCTAGTGATTAAGAGAGTTTTGGAGAATTAAGTAGTGATGCGTTCAATTTATATATGCATCTACCTATGAATTAAATTCGTAAAAATTTCTTTGACATCAAAATGTTGTAGAGTTAAGCAGTATTTCTACAACGTTAGTCGAAGTGAAAGCAAGCAGGTCTGGATAGTCACAAAAAAATTTTGGTTAGAAGGCTAGAAGCTGAGGTATATGAAAATCCTATCTTTGGAAAAATGAAAAGCCATTCAAACTGCCCATACATGTTGGCACAATAAAAATTAATTAATTAATTAAAAAAAAAAAACCACTCACAGGTAGCTCTGCCCATCGACTTCTCTACCCACCAGCTACCAATCTAAACTCAGCTGCCATATCATACAAAATATAGAGAAGCTTACAATTTCTTTGATTTTATAACAACTGTATTATTTGAAACATTTAATTCTTAGTATGATATTATTGTATATATACACATTTCTCATCAATCTCACTGTTTATTTGTTTCTTTATTTTTGTATTTGTAAGTGTTTGGATCAGCTTGTACGTATCTTGATTATTCTCACTTATGTTGATTTGAGACTAGTATATATTAGATAAGATATCAATAATCATCTTAAAAGTTGATAGTTCCATCTCTCACCTCTACCATGGTTGAGTTAAAAAAATATTTTTTTGTGATTGAAACATATTACAAATTTATGTAGCTTAGAAATGTTGTGTTGGCTACTCTATGAATAGAGTTTCAAAAGGTTTATATATCCTGCATAGTTCAACTAGCTTTGGAATGTACTAAAAATTATGAAATATGTGGTTTTATGATGTATGTGGTTTGAATTTGCCAACTTCCTATTCTTATTGTACTAAAAAAAAATTCATCATTCTATTATGAGAATTATTCACAAACCCAATTCTATGGGAAACCAAAATAAAACATCACTTATCTTTTTTCTCCTATTTCTTCTTCTCTTTTTCTTTTCGTTTCTCCGAAACAAAGTAAGACACTATATACATAATTATTTCATTCTCGTTGAATAATTTTATATAGAATATATTTGGACTGTTTTCACATTCATAACCCATAAAAAAACTCCATTCACGTTTTTCTCTTTTTTCATTACTTCCACAACGTTTCATTCACTTTTTCAACATCTAAACAGAGAAGAAATATATTTTGATGAAGTTAAGATTGAAAGATCTATGGTTTATAATTTCTTCTCTCTTAACATGTCAATCTAAGTATGGCTCTCATTTTTGTAGATATCAAGATTAATTTCAAGAGCACTGGAAATTCATTTCTATCACCAGATCGAAGATATTTTGGAGCTATTTTTCGGCTCGTATGACTTGAGCATAACAACGACGTCTTTTTTGATAGAGGGGAATTGGAGGACATTTTGACTAATATGGATATACTTAAAACTTTTTCTAATCTTGCTTACGTTTGTATGTATTACATAATATAGGGTTCCATCTCAAAATTAATTGGTCGGATAATAAGGAGGGCATGTTGGAGATACTCACCTTGTGATTTTTGACTCATATTCGAAATGTAAAGAGTTTCAATATCTTTAAATGATACGTAGGTTATCCTTACTACCAATTTATTTTTGAAGTAAAATCTCATATTATCTTATATGATATTAGAGTTGCATGTGAATTATTGATCTCTAAATTTCGATACTATCAGAGTGAAGCGCGTATTTCAATCCATCATAAGACATGTTAGAGATTCTGATCTTTTCAATGTAGGACAATGAATATGGTTTTTTTTTTTCCTAGAGGAATTAGAGAGAATAACTTATTTGGATGTAGATTTAAAATGAGTAGTTATCTCAAATAGTTAAAATAAAAAAGAATAATTAGAGATATTGGTTAAAAATAGGTTGTTTTGGAAATTTAGGAATAAATAGTTAGAAACGTGTAGTTAGAAATGAAAAATTATTTTGAATAGTTATAAATGAATTATTAAAAATGAAAAATTATTTTTAATAGTAAAAATGATGAATTGTTTTGAATAATTATAAAAATTCTTTTAAAAAATAGTTAAGTGAATACTTATTTAAAAGACTTCATAAATAGACAAACAAGCACCCCCTTATTGTATTAAAAAAGAAATGAGACATAAAAAGTAAAATGAAAGAATAGGAAAAGTTGAGTGAAATTCCGATACACAATTCCATAATAACATATATCACTTTCTTGGTTGCTGTTCTGTTTGCCACTCCATTTGCAGTTTGGTACAATTTTCTTTCTCCTCGTGCTTTTATTAATGGAAAAAAGAAAGATCTTTGTTGACAAATGAAAAGTCAGTTTTGTGATTATACTTGTTACTGAAACACACACAGCCGCCGCGCAACCAAAAATTTAAAAAAAGTTTCTAGATTTCAAACAAAACGTTGCTTTCAATTCCGTAAATGAGTGGGATTTTCAAAAGAGGGCCCATTTATTTAATTTTATTTCTTCCCTTTATTATATACATCAAGTAGCCGAAGTCGTGTTTTACTTTTTTTTTTTTTTTTTTTTGGATTAAAAAAAAAAAAAGTAGCCGCAGTCGTGAGCACTTTTTCCTTTTATAATATTGGGATCTTGCTGTATTGAAACAAAAGAAAACAAAAGAAAACAAAAACAAAAACAAAAAACAAAAAACACATAAAAGCTATGCATGCTTCCTCCAACTCTCCCTTTACAAATTCCATAATGAAAATTATTTTGGTGTTTGGTGTTTTTGTAACCAAAAATCATTCTTCTCAAATATCAATATTTTATTCTTCTTCTATCTATTTTTTTATTATTCTTATAACAATTCTTTATTCACTCTATGAATATTTTTCACTTACAACATACTCATTATTTTATTTTCATAACTTCTTCAAACATAAATAATCATTTTTTCCATAATCATTATTTTTTCTATTCTTCTTTTAATTTTCATTCTCCTATAATCATTTTCATTCTCTCTCTCAAACGTCTGTTAATGATTTCATTTTACTTTCTAGGAATCAAAGTGAAAATGTTAATTCTTCAACGTTGTTTATGGAAAACTTGTTTGAAATAGGAGGAAGATATATATAATAGTGAGATATCATTGAATTAAGATTACACTAGAATTTAGAGTATATTTTTAACTAAATGATATATTTAAACTCCTAAGATTCTTAAATTAAACTTAAATTTTAAAGCACGATACACGGTATCAGCAGAAAAAAAAAAAGGAAAAAAAAAAAGTTAGTTTGAACTAATATTTCTTGACTTATTATGATAAATATATAAAGTAAATGATAATTAAGAGAATAATAGAAACTAGAACTTTTTTCAAGAATAGACTAGATTGAAAAAATAATTACAAATCTAAGCTAAAAATAAAATATTAGCAAATGTAATTTTCAATAATGAATTTCTAAATTTGGATGATTAGACAATTACATTCATACCCTCCTCATTAAATATGGTTTATTTCCATGGGCATTTATTATTAATAAAAAAAGGAATTCCTTTTAAAACTTTCCAACTTTCTTTCCCTATAATAGTGCCCATAATTTATGTCTCATCAATCTA
>JBBMKA010000020.1:1389621-1416068 GCA_037833695.1 Sechiopsis laciniata | reverse complement strand
CCCCCCCCCCCCCCCCCCCCCCCCCCCCCCCCCCCCCCCCCCCCCCCCCCCCCCCCCCCCCCCCCCCCCCCCCCTTTACACATATTTTAAAGTCAATTTCTTAAAACTTTCAGAAACAATTATTTGATTTTGAGTTTTGGATAAGAACTCCAATATTTTTTAAAAAGGGTGATTTCTTATAATCCAATGATTAAGAAACATGACTTAAAATATTGAGAGATAATTTTTATTTTTTATTTTTTCTTTTTGAGTTCTAATGTTTGAGTATCTTTTTTTTTTGAGAATCCTAATGTTTGAGTATCTAACCATACATTATACATACATATATATATATATACATACATATATATATATATACATACATATATATATATATATTATTCTTATGTAATTAAGTATTTTATATTTGATATTGATATTGATTTTAGAGAACTCTTTTAATTTAATTTTTTTTATTTGCAACTCTACTTTTGAGTTCTAAAACATAATATATTAAGCAAGTCATACTTGATATATGATAACTCTTAAGAATTGGGAGTTAATTGGCTAAGTATGTCTGCATTAATGAAGCATTTCGTTAGATTGTAGACCTAAACATAACAACTTAGTTCGCTAAACATAATCACAAATGCAAAATAAGTAATCTTGCAGTTTTCTGAGTAAGATGAAAGTCATTAGATAGATTAGCGAGAATATGAGCATTTTAATGTTTGTTTGTTGAAGATATGTCGCAGGCGCGAAGCAATAAGGTGAACACGAATCAATGAGTGGGAAGTACTGTGGACGCGTGGCAAAATCCAAAGAGAAGAGAAAGTCGCAACGTAGCCATGTACACACGTCGTCGAGCCGAAAAAGTGGAACGAGGGTAGATCGTGGGTTGTATGCGTAGATTGCGGACTCGTAACGAAGGCCTTTAAAAGCAAACCTGCAACGATTGAGAAGGTTGTGGAGAGATTGAGAGAAAAAAAAGTAATTTAGAGTTTTTGAAAACGTTGCTCTGTTATTTGCACGCTCAGCTGCACCGAAGATTTGTCGGAGCTCAGCCATCTACATTTTACAACATTCATTATTCTTTTATTTAGTTATTTCGCTTTTGTGTATTTCGTTGTTTGAATTCCGTAGTTCATAGGAATTTATCAAATCGTACACTTTGGGTTCTAATGGAAAGTTATTATTCAATTTCCCGAGTTTCATTTATTATCATGCGTAGCTAAATTTCTTTCCGGAATAGTAAGTTCATGCAATTCGCTCACGCGTAAGAAGTGGAAAAGTTCAAATGCATGTAAGTTTGTTCGCATATTGTCATTGAGAAATTGCAGTATGATCCGAATTCACTTCGAGAGGAGGAAATTATTAGGCTAGGTTGCATGTATACATTAGATTTTGTTAAGTTAGCACTTGAATTCAACTTACTTAGAGATAAGGAGTACTAATGTGTTAGCTTAAGTTTTAATGGACATTGAGAGGCTCAAGAGAATCCTCGATACATTAATTCTAACTTAATATCTTATCGCATTGACGATTTATATGATACTTAACTATTTCTGTTGATTAATTATTCATTGTACTTGTTAGCTATAATTCGCTTACTCAATTCTTGATTATTTCACATTCTTTGATTTATTGAACCCTTGCTCAACAACATAAATAAACAGACTTGAATTTTCCTGAGGAGACGATCTTTACTTATTAAAACTTGCTTAAACGACTTGTGTACACTTGCATATGCTGCGAAAAGGATTACCTCTTGTTCAACCCTTCGCCAGCACGAACAACAGCGAATCTCTATAATCACTTTTTGCACAACAATTATACATATATAAATACTAAGAGCAAATATGAAATGCTATTTTTGTTTAATGAAACAATACCAAACACCTTTATTTTTTATTTTTATTTTTATTTTTATTTTTTTTTATTACATATACGAAACGCTATTTAGTTATAGGATTGAACGTCCTAATTGAAAAGTTCCCTTTGGAGCATCCTCGGATTCTTCAAAAGTTCAAATATGATTTTATATCATTTATATATTGATAAGATTGATTAATGAGACTAACTTAAAACATCAAACTATAAATACACTCTTAATGGAAAATTTTCCTCAATTATAATTTGTTAGGTGTAATTTAATGAAAGTTAGAATTGAGTCTATGCGATTTAGAGAAAATTGAAATTTAGTTCTTACAATTTTAAAAATTAAAATTTAATCTATATGATTTGATAAAAACTTAAAAAATAATTTTTCATAATTATTGACGAACTAAATATGTGAAAGTTATTTATTCATATGGTAATAATAACGACGTAAATTAAGTGATTGATTGAACAAAAAACTAATATTTTTTACATGTATTTAATTAGTCAATAATCACGAATGATGAAAATTATTTTTTTCTCTCTAAATGATAGAAAATAAATTCTAAAGTATTAAATTATACGACTAAATTTTAACTTTATACCATTATAATTTATTTTAAAAAAATATCTCAAAAAAATATTTTCTAAAAAAACCATGCATTCCATCATTGCTAGGCAGTGTGTTCCCGTAATATTTACTATTCACAAAAAGTAATGGTAATTATTCTTATTTTAATGTTTATTTTATTTCATTTTTTTCACAATAAATATCATGTATGTTAAAAAAAATTACTATGTACTTTAAAGGGAGGGAACAGTTTGAATAGCGAATTCTAAATGTTATTGAATTAAAAAAGAAAAACTTTTAATTCTTCAACTTATAAGTATTAAATATTGGTTTAGAATTTAAAAAAAAAAAAAAAGTTTTATCCATTTAATGTTTTATAAATAATTTAGATAATACGTCAAGTTCGAGCCAAGACCTATAAAATGGAATTCGCACACATATTCTTCACTAATGTAGTATTTACTGAAGTTAGGTTTTAGAATATAAAATCAGCCGAGATATTATCAATTTTTTATTCACTAAAATACATATTATTTAATACCAAAGTTAAACTTTATGATCTAGTTAAGAAAAAAAAGAAAAAATCCAAACTATATATATATTTTACAAGATAAATATTAAATTTTTTTCTCATTTGTATGTCAAGGAAACTCAAATTAATTGTAGGTGGCAAACCCATAGATTGAACTCATCATTATGCACCTCAAAATCCTCTTTGACCACTTGAACCACTCCATGTAAATCTAACAGAGTTGTCACGAACTTATATGATCACTTGAACCACTTTATGATTGAACCCTAAACTGTTTCCCAAGACAAATATTAAATTTAAATTATTATGATCACTTGCTACAATAAATTTATTATATATTGTGTGTGATAATTATTATTTTTTTTAGTTCAACACGAATTTAAAAATTTGAACTCATGACCTTTTAAATTCATAAGTCTACACTAATATTATTGAGATATTGTTTTTATTGGTATGTGTGGATAATAATTGTAAGATGAATATTTTAATTGAATTAAAAAAAAAAAAGTATTTAGTTAATTTAATATGACAAAAAATAAATAATATAAGAACCAAATAAAAATAGGAGAAAAGAACCATTCTTTTTTTAAAAAAATTTGTTAGAATAAAGCTAAAACTTAATTAGTATTAATTTATCAACTATTTATAAAATGTGCTTCAATAAAAACTATTTATAAAATATGTATGTGTTAACTTTTGAAAAAGATGGCTGGATTAAAGAAAGAGTTTGGCTGGTCGGGTTGTTAATTTCCACTCTAATCTAATTATAATGTCTCAATTATTGAAGCAAATATTGCAAAAAGATCCATGGATTAAACTTAAACTCTTAATAAGCCCACCTTATTAGTTAATAATTGTCTCTTTTTTTGACAGTTAGTTAATAATTGTCTAATCTATATCTTACCCTTGTAATTAATATATACATTAGACTTAGGTAGGCTAAATACAAACCTTTCCCAATGCAATCACATGTGCATATATTCTTAGGAGTTTTGGAGATGTAAAAATAACTTTTGGGATATAATCGGTTTTTTTTTTTTTTTTTTTTTTTTTTTGAAAATAGGATATAATCGGTTTTAGCAAGTGGATTTTTAATTAATTTAATTAATACTATTTTATATGGTTGGTCCCTAGGAAGCTAGCTAGCTTCATTTAAGAACATTGTTGTTTTGTGTTTCTAAAAATTTGTATGTGGATTCACTTCACATGCTTTCTAAAAATATAATTTATTCTTTTATTTGGTTATTCTGTTTGACTTCATTTTAATTGTATTATATATAAAATGCAAAACGGCCAATATATATTGTGGAAAAAATGATAATATATTAAATATGTTCGGTTAGATAATTATTTTAGTGGCATTTAATAACTATTATTATTATTGTTTCAAAAAAAAAACTATTAATATTATTTTTTATAATCACGCTTACAATAACTATTTTAATTTAGGTTTTTTTTTTTAAATCTCATTTTATCTATATCTATATATATATACCTTCAAAATTTTACTTTGATTTTTAAATTTTGGTTAGGATTGAAAGACATTTTTTTGTAAAAAAAATTGAGTGAAACTATGTTTAAAATTTTCAAAAATTAAAAACTAAAAATTGAATGATTTTCAAATGAAACCTTTATTTTTGGTGTCACAGTCTAAGGACGGGCCAGTGATACCGTGGATATAGGGGAGCAAAATTTCGATTTCTCGATTTTCAAAAAAAAAAAATTAAACCTTTATTTTTTATTATTTTTTGTTTTTTGAAAAATGAAGCCTATAGTAATCATTCCAATCAATAGTTTCCTTATTTTGATATTTATAATTTTTTTATATTTTTAAAATTTAAAATAATTTTCCAAAAAATTATTTTGGTTTCTATAAAATTTGGTTAAAACTTAAATATTTCCTTAAATAAGATGAAATAATTTGTAAAAAATAATTGTGTTGAAATAAATTTAAATTTTTAAAAACTAAATAATATTAAACAAGTACCATATGTATTCCTTTTTTAAGTGCCAAAGACTTGGAAAAAAGAATATATAACATCCGTTTAATAATTATTTAGTTTTTTAAAAAAATTCTTAAAATTAAAGTTCCTCCATTTCTCAAAATAATAAGAAAATTCTTACCTCCGCATTTTATTGTACTAGATGGGTCGAAGAACGTCTCAAATTTCTAAATATATACAACTATGATGTTCTACCTTTATTCTTCGACTTATGGTAATTCTTATATATACACTAAATTCTTAATGGAACTTTTCATCTTAGAATTGATTAGTAGCTAATATATTTGAGGATATTGACTATTGGTATTGTTTTAATTGGTTTTGAGATGTACTGATTAGGTATGACTTCTCTATTTTAAATCGAATGAGTTATTGACGTATTGGTTTGATTGATGGATTGTAATTCTAATTAATTTCACGTTTATGAATTTAATTGTGAAATTGATATTTAATTTTTATTTTATTTGAAAGCATATATAGAATGATTATTAGTGGTCACTTCCCCAATTTAAATTCATAATAATAATAATAACTATATATATAAAATCTTGTTTCTTTAAATAAAAAAAATATATTGGCGTGAAAAGAAAACAAATGTGTTTTAAATTTAGGAGATGAATTTTCTTTCTGGAATGTCTTTAACTGATTGAGATGCTTAACTTCTAGATTTTAAATTTGTCATAAAAAAGAATTGTTTATAACATTTGCCACATACATATGATATTGTCTAACCTCTAGATTTTAAATGTATGATGAAACAATAGTTTTTAGTTTTTCTCCTATATAAAATGAGATAAATAAATTAGCTACATTATTATGCAAACCTCCTTGAATTGAACCACAAAAGTAGTACGCCTATTGTACTACTTGTCCGGTCTTCTAGTGAATTTTTATATTGGTATGATACTGTTCACTTTAATATATACATTATTCATGGTTTTATTTTTTGTTTCATTCAAAAGGCCTTATACCAATTAAGATTGTTGTTATCACTTCTATACCTATGATTTTTCCCTTATCTAACTAATGAGATATATTTTGTTTGAACCCCAACAAACCCTTTCCTCAAACAAAGTTCCACCGAGCCTCTTTATGAGTTCATTTTCTGTATTCGGCACCTTAGAATTCAATCCTCCCCTCGAATAAACACTGAACCTCCCCTCATATTGTCAATCCGTTTAGACAACATTCAAACCAACTCCTCTTTTCTTGAGAGTACACCGTTGGTTCGATAGACCGGATTTTCGCAATAACTATTATTCGACTAACTCATGTTCTCTTGAGAGTACATCGTTAGTCAATTTGTCTAGCTCACATCTAGACCAAATAGCTAGTCTGATAAAGCTACCACACATTTTTGTCTCCGGGGCGATTTACCGGCATGATTATGCTTAGGCCACGACTCTGATACCAATCGAAAAAATTGACAACCTATCTGAATCTCCACATTTCTATAATATTGTCCACTTTAGGCATGTATCCTCGTGGATATACTTTTGATTTTACCCAAAAGGCCTCTTACCAATAGAGATTGTTGTCATCACTTATATACTAATAATTTTTTCTTTATCTAACTAATGTGAGATATTTTGTTCGCATCCCAACACTCGATTGCTTCTCTCCACTTTTTTTTTTTTTTTTTGCTTTCTAATATGAAAGAACATTTTATTTATTTATTTATTTTTTAAGTTCTACAACAATACTCCTAACTGAGTGGTTTAAACTTACAAGAACTTGTTCCAAAGAACACTAATCTGATCGTAGGCCATAAATGAAAACATTAATACTAAAAAAGAGAAATTTGTGTTTTTATTTTAGTTTCTCTCTTTTCTTTTTGATGAAAATGAATATGATTATATGCCTATCAAATTATCCACTCAAAATAATTATTATGGAGTGGTCAATTTAGTCTCAAGTAATTAAATAGTAATGGACTCAATTTATGGTGGTGGTCGCCTATCTAAAAATTAATGTCTATAAATTTACTTGACATATAAATATTGTGAGGTTTATATGGTATATTTCGTGATAATAGTCGAGATGCGAGCAAACTGATTCATTGAGACAGCCACAGATATATTTTTTAAGGACAATACTTCCTAACAAGAAATTTTGCAGGAGCCCTATAGACTTTATTTTTTTAATTGTTTTTCAACTTTTTTCTCTCACTCTGTGTCACTATTTTTGTTTTTTTATTTTTCTTTCTACATTTTTATTTGCCACAATAATCTGTAACGTTTATTTCATTTTTATTTTTTTAAAATAAACTTTTTTTTTTCTTCTAGAGAATAAGTAGACATTTTTTTTATCAATAAGAGTATACATCAACTAAATTGATAGATAATTTTTAATTTTTTTTCTTTGAGTAAACTTCTTTTTTGGTGTAGTTTTTATTTAGACCTTATCTTTCAAAATCAAATACTTTGACTTCTTACATTTTTAAAAATAAATTATTTTCAGCTGTGAGATAAAAAAAATCATTAGTTACATGACGTAATATTGACTACAATAATGACTAAAATAATTTTCAATTTTAATATATTAATAAAGTGGTAATTTTTATATTGATGTAAAATAAACTTATATAAATAAACAAGTATAAACCTAATCTAAAAAACAAGATAATCACTAAAATTAAGTATTATTGAAATGTCAACGTGTTTGATTTTGAAATCTATTAACCAAATTGCACCAAACTCCAAACCTAAAATTTAAATAGGTATTTTTTCCTAAATTTTTTATATACATGTTAAATAATAAATTTCAAAATAGCATATAAAATAAAATATTTAGGGTTATGACTAAAACCTACCGATAAACTTTAAAATCTAGAAATTTGGAACTCAAAAAATAAAAAATGATAATTTCTATATATTAACTATCTTGATATTGAATACTTTATTTGATGTATACTCTGATAAAAAATTGTTCTTAAAAAAGTTTACTTATTCTTCAAAAAATAAAAAATAAAAAAAAATAATAATAAATAAAAGGTTACAGTTAGACAAATAAAAAATGTAAAAAGAGAAATAAAAAGGAGAAACACTAACACAAAGGAAAATAAAGAAGTTGGAAACAATTTAAAAATAAAAAATAAAAGCCACATAATCCTATCTTCATAGGCCATGTAACAGTCTATAGAGTTTCCTGCAAAATTTCTTGCACGGAAGTATTGCCCTTTTTTTTTTTTTTTTTTAAATTACTCTACTGAAAATAATAATTTTAGTAAAAAAAAGCTTACATATCATACTAGAATATAGTGAAAAGAAGAAGAAAAGTGTATGGGTGGATTGAATAACTCAATGAAAAAGTAGACAAAAACATCATTTTAAAGTCCTCTTCTTCATCAAACCAAACCTGTCCTTCCCCATTTATTTTTATTTCTTAAAGCTCCAACAGATTTGATATATTCAAAGCCAAATTCTCATCTCTATATGCTTTTTTCAATAATCCTCTATCTCTCTTTGAATTCTAATGTTTGAGATTCTAAAAGATCGTGCCAAAAACACATGTGGGGTTTCATATTTTCATCAATTGTTTTTTGAATGAATATGAAAAAAGAAAATTTTGAAAAAAAAAATGATGAGATTCCATTTAGTAACATAATTTTTGAGACAGTGATTCTGAAGCCGCACGAGTTGGTTCATTGGATTCTCTTACGTTATTTTGTTTGTATGAGGGTTTTTTTTTTTTTTTTTTTTTTTCAGTTCAGACAAAGTGATATGTAAACAAATAATAATAATGATACTCTTAAAAAAAAAATCTTTGGAATCAGCCAAAACAGATTCATTAACCCTTTTTATCGTACTATTCTCAAAAAATAAAAAATAAAAAATAAAAAATAAAAAAATAAAATAAAATAAACCTTTTTATCTTACTAACAAGTAACAACGATAATAGTTTCAATTATTAATCGAATTTATCATTCTCTAATAATTTAATCTAAGTTTTTAATCTTTTTTTTTTTTTTATGATGAGGTTTTGAATTAATTTTTAATGGTTTTTAGAATTCATCATTTGTAAACTAGGACAATAAATACGATATAGATGTATATTCATAAAAGGTTCTCACTCTCATATATTGTTGAACCAAAAAAACAAAAATTCATCAATCATTTTAATTTTCCTAAAAGGAAAATTAGAATTTCATAGTCAAATTAAAAGAAAAAAAAAAAAAAAAACTAAATGGGTCTAAATTTGTATACATAACACATGGAATAATTTTATATGATACAAATATGTTTTTTTTAAAAGAAATTTTTAAATCAATACTTCAAAATCTCGATTAATTAAATTTATTTCCGAAAAAATACAATAGCTTATTAAAAATCTTATCTTATATTACTACCTTAAAGTGTGGTAGAGAATCATTTTTAGACGATTTTACTCCTAAGCCACATTATATATCTACAAACATGCCATCCTCTTATTAAAAAAACAACAAACCCACAATATTTTTTGTTTGTTTAATTCTATATCCCCACCCACTAAGTAGTACATTTATTTCTTAAAATGTTTTTAATGTTCTTTATCATATTATTATTACACTTTAATTCTCTTTTAGAATTTAGAAAGTTTATGAGTTTTTCTTATGTCATTCTTTTCTTTAAAAAAAAAACAAAACAAACCCACGAATCTTTTTTTTTTTTTGTTTAATTCTATATCCCCACCCACTAAATAGTACATTAATTGAATTTCTTAAAATGTTTTTAATGTTCTTTATCAAATTATCATTACAATGAGTTAATGGGTATTAGAATTTGGAAAGTTTATGAGTTTTGCTTTAATTTTCTTTAATGTTGAATTTTAAAGGTTTTGTAACTTTCTTTCTACAACTATATATAGAGCTATCTTTCGTATTCTTTTTTACATACAATTGAGCTTTTTCTTACTTTTACTTTTCTTCTTTTTATGTTTATATATTGTTGTTTTGTCTCATTATTATTTTTTGGCTTTCGTTTTTTTAGTTGCTTAATCTAACCTTTGTTATTTTGTTTTGCTTTTGTTTTTTTTGCTGCAAGCTTGATCATTTATAGGTTAAGACAAAACTTGAAGATGTGATAAAAGAAAATTGAAGATGATTTAGAATGTTATAGGAAGGTAAGCGCAAATACTTTTAAAATTCATTCACCTGTCATATTTTATATGTGTATTTAGCATTTTTAACAACAATAATTTTACGAAATTTGTGTTTGCTATAATAACTTTTAAAATTTTATTTATACTATATAAATATATTTGATTTTATATTCTTATTAAGAATTTAAAAGATTCCTTTTATTTATTTCACTAAACATGTATTATTAAAATATAATTTATAATATAAAATAAACGAGTAAAAAATCAAAGTCTTTTTTAGTTTTTTTTTTTTAAAAAAAAACTTGATGTTTGCCATTTATTCCTTTAACATTTGATTTTTGCTTTATTATAATAAAACTAATTTAGAGAATTGAAGAAGAAAGATTAAAAAAATTGATGTTATATTTGTTTTTCTATTACTAAAGTTCACCCAACTATTTTTAAACCCTCTTCAATATTGAAATAAGTTGTTCGATATATAAGTATGAAATCAATATCAATTTACCTTGCACCTTTATTTATTTGTCAATTTAAATGTGATGAAGTTATGTAACAATATTTATTTATCAAATTATCAAGTGTAGTTTGAGAATCTTTTTTCCTTAAAAAAAAAGTTTGAGAATCTATTATTCTTTTTACTATTTTTTCATCTCACTTCTTACTATCTTAAAATGTACTAAGAAGGAATCATTTTAAAGCTATTTTATTTAAATGATTTCTTATAACTTCAAGCATGCTCCCTTATTAATTAAGATATAACAAAATTATTTATAAAAAAATTATTAAAAATAAGTGATGGATGTGTTCCATTTATCAGTATATATAAATATATTATAATCTAAATAGTAAATAAAGGATCCAAATTAAGAACAATAATTACTGTATAAATCTCCTCGAAATATAAATAGGTTTACTGTCATTTAATTTTTTATATTAATTATATCTCATAATAAAATAAATAAATTTTATGTGTTTTGGAATTTAAAAAGAAAGGAACCTCTCAATTTTTAGCTACAAATATGATATATTTCATCTATTTTCTACACCAACCTTAGAATCTACATCTTTTCTTTACTTTATTTCACTTCTTCACCAATTTTAGGAACTATAATTTTTTTTTCTTTACTTGAATTGCTCAATTTTCATTGTTCTCAAAGGTTCCTTGACTTTCAAAATATTTCAAGATTTTTATATTTTATTTTCCTTCTGAAATGAAGATTTTGGTGTTAAGTTACAAGTGATACACGTATAATCGGAATCAATATATTGGATCAATTTTGTCACCTTATAATTTTATTTCCATGAAGTGATTAACATTGTATTTGATTGAAAAATTATCAAAGTGAATGGAAAATGTAGAGATAAGAGATTTAGTTTTTTTTTTTTTTTTTTTAACAAAAATTAATGTATTGTTATTTTAGATAAAATATTTTATGGAATGTATTTGGAAAAAAATAGAAAATGAACTATTTTTTTTATTGAGTATAACATAATGTAACTTTGGTCAACACAAACTAAAACAAATATAAAATAATGTAAATTTAAAGAACAATAATTTGAATATTTTTTTATGAGACAAATAATAATTTGAATATTTGTAAAAAAAAAAAGTTCTAAAAAATATAATATATAATGGTAGAAATTTGAGGTTAAAAAACTTTTAAAATTTCATCATTTTTTAGTATAGATTGGGGGAGGGGACAAACAAACCTTATAAATAGGATACTATTACTCTAAAATAATATGAAAATTTCACTATTAAAATAAGTAAACATGTAGACTCATAAATTTTAAAAGTTAAATTAGATAAATAATATAACTTCCACTTATCAAAAAATAATAACGAGTCTGTATTAAAACTAAAACCTAAGAAGAAGTTATATAGTGAGTATGTGAAAAAAAAAAAAATCAATAAAAATGTTAATTGTATATTTATATATTGTATTTGATTCTTCAATAATTAATAATAAGTACTAAATTAAAAATTCTTAAAAATTATTGAAGACTAAACGTAGGAACAAGTATGAGTACACGTTTTTTTAGACTACATCAATTTGAGGGTGAAGGATTTGAACTCATGACCTATTGTTCATCGGGTGTACGATAATGTCATTAAGCAACTGCTTCAAGTATGAATACACGTGAATAAGAAGAAAAAAAATCTAAAAATGGATAATAATTGTAACACCCTAACCATGGTGCAAGAAAAAATCAACGTGTAATGAATCTCCATGCTTTATTGGGGTGCCAAAATATTCAATTTACAACCCAAAACTAGTCCTTTTCCAAAAGAAAACAAGACGACCTCCAGCACTAACCACCATATGTTTCACATGCCTATAATTTAAATAAAATAAAATAGAAGCAATCATCTATATCACATTCCTATACCGTGATTTCAAAAGGTATATTAAGCCCTTTTACGCGCCCTGACATTGTTCATCACGTTGGACCCGCCACAATTCAATATTAGTTCCATAAGGACCGCAACCTAATAATATTATAGGTTAATAGAAAATTATTAAAAACAACCCCACACATCAACTTGCTTTCCCGTAAAAAATTCAGCAACCCTCCCCACCACTTCAAGTGACATTCCTCTATCCACACCCTTGTCAACGACACCTCCTGCATAGTCATTTTGGTAGCAAAATAGCCATCTAATACAATCGCAATCACTTCAAAATCAAAGCAAACGAACTTACATCCACCACTCTTTCTCAGTTTAACAATTAGTAATTAAAATGCCATCTATAGACTTAAACCCACAACCACTTTCTAGCATCCTCTTCTTACGTCTCCCACGCCCTTTAAAGCTAAATCCAAACTTTAATCCAACATTTCTTGCACAAAATTAATCAGCCACCATAGCCTACACTTAGGAGAAAACTTGTTCGAATTAAAAATCACCCAAAAATCCACACTTACCTTAGGGGAGATTTTGATTTTCCAGCCTTGCTTCAATCCCATGAGAAACTCGTGTCTTTTGCTTCTAATTTCACCATTTCCCTTCTTGGTTGTGAACCCTAAACCAAAATATGATTCCATTTCCCCTTTTCTTCAACATTTTCCTTCTCCCCCTTAAACTCACACATGTGTACCCTTTTATTTTCCTTAGCTGACAAAATCGTTCCTTTTTTTTTCTTTTTCTTTTATTTATTTATTACTTTTTTTAACGGATCTCACAATAATGCCCATTTCTAATAATGTTCGGGCATGACCTAAATAATAATGCTCATACATGAAGTCCAATACCAACCACATCTATTTTATTTTAAACAAAAAAAGTAGGATAATAAAATTTAAAAAAAAAAAAAAAAAGAATGTGATTGACCACATGACGTTATTATTTAGTTCAAGCTCTAACATAACTTAAATATTTTGCCTTTTGTATTCTAAAATTGTATATTAATTTTATCTTATAATATAACTATTATCTTTTTTAGTTAATTAATAATTATCTTACAATATACTAAATTTTTAAAAAAATAAAAAATAAAATAAAAACTATCTTTTTTAGTTTACCTTACAATGTAATTAAATTGTAACTTAAATTTTAATAATATTTATGTTAAATCAAACACGCGTACAACACACAGTATTAAATTTTTAGTAACTTTAAGGGCAAGTTTGGAGAGGAATGATGGATTGGGAAGGGATGGAAAATTATACATTTCCATGTTTGGGGGGAGAGAAAGAGAGAAGGAGGAAAGGATGAGAGGGGAAGGGAAGAGTAATCTTTAATTTAATTTAACATGTTTATTTTTATTTTTTTAATAATTTCATTTTTATTGTAGTATTTAATTACTTAATCATTTTTTAATTTTCCGTTAACGTTTTAATTTATTTTATTTTTTTTACTCGAATTCAGACAATCTCTTAAATTAAGAATTACAGTTAATATTATCGACCAACTCATCCATTTAATTTATATGATTATTTTAAATATTATATTTTGTTTATTTGTATCTCTTTTTTAAAAAATATATTATTTACCATTTATTTCTCTGATATATCATGTTATTTAGCCAACATTTCTAATTATTTATGGATTTATATTTTTAGGAAAAAAATATATTTTGATATTTTACAAATTCAATTTAAATGATATTATGTTGACAATTTAGATTTAAGATTAATTTTTATAATCATAACTTATTGAATTATATTTAATTATGTCTTATATTTATCCTTTTCTTTTAAAATGCAATAATTATCATTTTTTAAAAATATACAATATTCAAAATAATATTTACAATTATTTATATATTTGATTTTTTTCGACAATAAAATTTGTTATACAAAATATATATTAATAAATATTGACTTTATTATTCATAGAATTTAAGAATCAAAATATTATTCATCAAATTTTTTAAATGCATACATTATTCTAAAACTTTATTTTCGAGATAATATAAATACATATTTATATACTTTATTTTGGTGGAATACAATAGTTCTAAATCAATTACGTATATTTCTCGTTAACTAAATTAACATGTTTTGATTGTATTTAAAAAAAATATATATCACTGCTAATAATAAAATTAGTTAAATTATATTTATTTTAAAACAATATTTCATCAATAAATAAAAAATATATATTCAATTATGTCTATTATATTAAAAAACTACTAAATATTTATTTTTTATATATAAAAAAATAAAAATAAAAACTGCAACTCTTCCCTTTCCATTCCACCAAATATAAATTTATTATCACTACTCCTTCCTTTTATTCCCACCAAATATAAATTTATTATCACTCCCCCTTCCTTTTATTCCCACCAAATATTAACTTATTCTCACTTCTCATCCCTTCCCATCCCATCCCTTCCAATGCCATCTCATTCCATCCTCTCCCAGCCAAACATGCCCTAAAGTGATTAACGAAAAATATGTATAATAAGAGGAAAAAACACATGTTTGTAATGAATCGTATTAATTTGAAAGAATAAAAACTGAATGATTTATTTCCTATGTAGAAATGCATATTTATGCATAAAAAATAGTCCAAATATCTAACTAATCTAAATATTATAATAACTCAAACTAATAAATTTAACTTAACAATAACTGAATATTTAATATTTTGGAGTAAGTCCAACTTGAACATATGAGATAAAAGAACAAGAAAAAAACAATTATAATAAAATCACGTGCCCATTGAAAAGTGCATATTGATTTGAAAAAGTAAAAGCTCACAATTTATTTTTTCAGTGATAATGTATATTTATACATACAAAAGAATTTAGGAAATCTGACTAACCTAAATATTGTAATGGCTAAAGTTAATAAATCTAACTTATCAATAACGAAGTACTACGAGATTTAATTACTTTAAAATACACGCCAACAAAAAATTGTTATTTCAAGCACTTACAAAAGAATTAGATATAAAAATATTATTTTAATTGTGATAGAGTGACTTAATAACTTCTTAAAGAATTAAAAAAGGAAAGATTTAATCTATGATGGTCACTTATTTAAATTTTTAATGAATTTTATTGACATTTAAATATTGTAAAATTAGAAAGGTATATCTGATAGTAATAATCGAGGTGCACAGTCACATATATATACACATTATTTTATCTAAAATATCTTTTAAAAGTATTTAAATTATAAAGTATTCTAATAGGCACCTCATCTACTAAACTTTATCATTAAGTTGTCTAGTGACTCACCTAAACATAATTTAATAATTTAGACATTAATAAGTTGAAAATTCGAAACTTTAACACCTACCCATTATTATATTGCAAAGGATTAAACAATATAAATTCCTTTTTTCTAAACAAAACAATATATTTTCCTAAGAAGTTATCAAATTTATCTGGAATTAGTTTTTTTTTTTTTTTGGAAATATCATGAATCAGTTTAGTAGTTTTTGAAAAAAAAAGTTTAATGGTTAAAAAAGTTTAGAAAACTAAAAGCTTATAAATTAATTTATGATAATTACCTACTTAAAAATTAATTTCATATCAATTTTCTTAACAACAAATAGTATAAAATGGAAAATTCTTAAGAATAATTAAAATGCACGTAAATTGACTTAATCATATAAAAATAAAATAAAAAACAAAAAGTAATCAAACTAATTAAGGATTGTGTAAGTATGAATTAATTTCCTTAACAAAGCATTTTCTAACATAATTATTAATGACTAAATTCGAAAATAATAGCAATATATATAAAATATAAAGAAGAATTATATTTCAATTTTAGATCTTTATGTAGAATATAAAGATGTATATTTTTTTATTTAAGTTTTGAAGTATTAAAAAGAGGTAGATTTAATCTATAATAGTTAACTATATTACAATTAATTTTCTATGAATTTACTTGACATCTAAATATTTTAGAGTTAGGCGAACGGAATACACACAAGCTGACCCGTACACTAACCAATATGTATTTTTTTTTAAAACTAATCTAAAATAATGGAAATACCCACATTATTATTATTTTTTATTTAAATGGGTAAAAGTCCAAAAAGGAAAACGAAAATTGGAAGGGCCACGTGGAAATGTAATATTTTTGGAATGTATGGAACTCAGCAGGCTTCTGGTAGCCAACACGACGCCGTTTTTACTTTCTCTTCTTCTTCTTAAAATCCGCACCCCATCAAAACCCTAAACCCATAAATAAAGCTTTCAGAAACAGAGCACCATTGAAATGGCAGAGCAGCCACCATATTGGCCCATTTCATTTCCACTTCAAAAATAAAAATTCAAATTATCACAAACCCAAAAGTTGTGGGACAACCCCAAACTCTAACCCTACACTGTTACAGTACACATTTCTTCAAAATTCCAAAAAAATCAAATCAAATTATACATTATATTGATAATAATAGTAATATTACAGAGGCAAACCTAATTTCGAAATCTAAATCACCAAGCTCGAATTTTCACAAACAAAAAAGAAACCCAATCTTATTCAAACTAATATCTAACCAAAAAACATGAGAAAAATAAGAACTTGGGTTTTTTTGTTTTTTTGTTTTCTCTTAATTTCTGTAAAATCTGTATAAACACACGAGCTTTTGATTTAGCTTTAAAGCTTCAAACTGAAATGTCCGGCAGAGACGCGAAGAATAAAAGCTCTAATTCTGGAGGGGCAAAAAACGCAATCGGCGACCGCCGGAATGAGCAATCGGAAACGGCTCTTTGCTTCTTCGGCGCCGGCGGACACGTCACCATCTCCGGGATTCTGAATCTCTCTGCTTTTGGAGTGCTACACCCGCCGCCGTCGTCCTCGTCGAAAAATTGAACGCCGTCGGTTTCTATCGCCGGGATCTGCTTCTTCTTCTTCGCCGTCGCCGTCGCCGTCGTCTTCTTCATTTTCTTATTCAGCTTCAAAGTGGGTAAATTTCTTCTGGTTGTTGTCGCAATTTTTGCTCCTAAAGGCGCCATTTTTCAAAGAAATTGCTAAAAAAATCACAACCCAAAAACAGAGCCTTTTAAAGGGTGAAGAAACAGAGCTCAAAGATTGAAGCTTTAGAAGGAATTTGAGCTAAAAGGAGAAGGGATTCAGAGAATTTTGGAAGATACCCATTAAAGAGAAGGGATTGAAGGTAAGAAATAAACCCACAAAACCCTAGAGAGAGAAAAAGAGGAGAGAGAAAATAGAGGGGTTCAAATTCATAGGTGTGTTCGTGCCCATCTCGAGTTGAGATTATAAGCAGAGATAATCAGGGCAGGCTGCCCGCTGCCCGAGGCAAATATAATCAGTGAGAGAGAGAAAGGAGGAGGGAGGTGAAGTTCAAATTTTTAGGCACCCCTTCTTGGGATTACTGCTAATTTTTTTGATTAGTTAAAATTAGGGCAGGGCCTGCCCGCTGCCCGTTGGAGAATCAAATTCATAATGTCTACTCTTTTTTTTTATTGATATTTTTATTATAAATGTATTCCTTTCTAGCTATAATTAAAGAAAATTCAGATGGAAGTAAACAAAAGAAACTAAAATGTTGTACTTTTTATAGAATCTGTTTTGGTGATGTTTGCTTATAAGGATAATTGTGAATTTTATATTTGTGTGGGTGGACTTGCAATTGATGGTTGTTCTGATTGTTTGTTTATTAAGATTCCTTTGTTTATTTGATACAAATTAATTGAGAAAATTGTTGAAAAAAAATGAAAGCAAGGAAATTGTTCTTTTAAAGTTTGACATAATTATAGAAAATTCTCATGATCAACTTTTGCCAAAAAAGAAGAAGAAGGAATTTTAATGATCAAAGTATATATTATACACATGATCCATGTAGGCTCTTCAATTGCTTCTCAAATAGAAAGGTTTTTTTTGGGTGAGAATCCTTCAACTTGAAGCTAAAAGATTGAATGAATCAATTGGGTATGATTGGTATGTTATATACAATTTATGAAAGTAAGAATATTCTACCCTTTCCCAGTATATGTTGGTAGATTTTAATTTTAATTGAGTTAAAGGCAGTTAGAATTTCTAATAAGTTAATTACAATATTGATTTTCTATTTTTCACCATTAAAAAAAAAAAAATTGAGTTTTTTACCGTAAAAAAGTTTAACGAATATGCTCACATTTATTGAATAAGAGTCCTGCTTCAAGTTAGGGTCTAAAGAAATATATATGTTACGACATGTTTGACTAAATAAGAATAGTTTTTTTTAATGAAAAATTAAATACTTATAACCTAAGGAACTTAATTCAAAATTTATCCAATTCTTTTTTATTTGAAAATATTCTATTTTTTTCTTGTATATAATTGAAGGTTTTATTTCTCAATTCTCATGGTAGATAGCTTTAAAATGCAATAGCCCCACCATGTCGTATTTACGAAAAATAACAACCAAATTGTTACGATGAAAATGATAACAAAAATACTTTAATTTGACAAGAAGAGTTATTCTTTTAATACAAACATTTATTAAAATTAATCCACGTACCCATGTCCTTTTCCTTTTCCAATTTCATCTTTTCAACTTTATCCTAAGAAAATCTGTCTAGATTTCAGTTTTGAAAAAAACACATCAGTTGTTGCCCATCTTTCCCTTTCATCCTTCAACTTTAATTCAAAGACAAAAATCTCATAGAGTTCATAAAACCTAGTACAGCATTGCCCAACATATGAAACTATTGCTTATAAATTTTGATCAAAATCAAAAGACAAAAATCTCATAGAGTTCATAAAACCTAGTACAGCATTGCCCAACATATGAAACTATAGCTTATAAATTTTGATCAAAATACAGAGATTTCCAGCCTCTCAAGACAGTTCATACATTTATGCAGACGAGGGCGATACGACCTGCTTGTTTGGGAAACAATGGTCCTGGAAAATACAGAAAATGGCACACAAACAACCTTAGCTCCTAGCTCCATAAATCTCACTGCTCCAAAAGCAAAACGACATAGTAATTGAAGAAAAACAGTGAATAGAATAGCTGGTGTCACCGTCCTCTAGAGATCGCGTCTTCTAGCTCGTCCTGCGATGATGCGAACAACTCTATGTAACGGCTACCTAGTGTCATTCTATCCTTGGACATGGCTGCTTTCGAGTCTTGCTCATTTGCGAATTCAACAAATGCTTCCCCACTTGGCCTCCCTTCTGAATTCAGTGTTAGATGAATAGCATCTTCTGATAAGCTAAAATCTTTGAAGAAGTCCAGTATGTCATCCTTGCTTGCTGAATATGGAAGTCCTCTCATGCGTAAAACGCCAGTGTGTTCAGCATTGTCTTTCACCTCATCATTTAACTTTGACCTGGGTGCAGTTCTTCTCGGCGAACCACCCCGGGCATCGAAAACTTCATTTGCTACAGCTTTATAGTATTCCTGTCGATTACTCCGGAAAATCTCAACATATCTCCTGCCCATGTTCTGCCTGTTCCTTTGAAGAGCAAAATCAACTTGTAGAGGATAACCCAAAACACAATAACCTTCCCCTGTGAATTTGCCATTCTTATGGACAAAAAGAATGTCAACTATGTCCAGACCATGAAAGAACTCAGCAACATCGGTTTCTATGCAATCAAAAGGAAGACCTCGTACTCTGACAACAGGAAATGGTGGTGGCTGACCAACATATGCATAGGGACTTGTATTATACATAAGCCCAGAACTCGGAGAAGTCCCATAATAAGATGATCCCTCGACTATCCTTTGGCGCTTCGCACTCATTTCACGACCATTGCCACCATCAGCATAGGAACTTCAGTCCAAACAAAAACATGAAATTCACAAAAACAGAGAAACCTCATCAATGCCCCATCCCATCAATGAATCTAATATAAGAAAAATATTCAGACCATTTCATTGATATGCAGCTAACAAAGAGATGGCTCCTATGCACGTCTACTAATTAGCATTCAATTGTCTTGGTTATAAAAAGAAAGAATAGCAATTGCAAGTTTCTCATAAAATCAAACCCAGGTAAACTTCAAAATTTTCCCAGAAACACATAGAAAATATATACAAAAAACGGCAGACGCTTAAGACTTCAATAAAGGACTACATTAAAGTTAACTATCGACAAGAACAGTTATACATTGACAAAAAGAAAATTCCATCCTCTCTCGTAGGTCTGGATAACCAAAAGATGGTTAATCAAGAGAGGATTGCTCCAGAGGTTAGCCAATCAAAGCAAAAAAATAAAAAATAAAAAATAAAAAGAAGAGATGGCTTTGCACATCATGCACCAGGTTGGTGATGGAATGCAATCTTGCCTGAAACTTTTCAAACGTGTTCAATAATTTCCGTAAAAGGTATCTTTCAGAAGCCTTAATCTTTTTGGTAATCTATCTCCTTCAAAAATCCAATTTGTCACAGTTTTTTGAATAGTTTGACATGAGATGAGACAACAAGGTGAAGAAAAGAGACTTGCCGGAGATATTTCCACATGTCCTAACTCCAAATTTCTCCCGTCTTCCTTGCAGCTGAATGAGGTAATTTCATACAGAAAGTTATACAAAATTTAGGACTTGCTTATCATTGTCTTCAAAAGACAATCCTGACGGTCACTCTCTTTTTTTCTTTTTTTTTTACTGTCCGAGCCAGTTTGCAAACACCTCGACTAATGTCACGGCACATACCGTCTGGCCCTACAACATTTGGATGTCAAGGAAACTCGTAAGACATTAATTCCTAGATAGGTGGCCACAAATCCATCACTTTAAGCACCCCAAGACCCTCTTTGACCATTTGAGCCACTTCATGATGGTTGACAGTCACTCTCTTTTTATATTTGTTTTGCACAGTAGCATAGAGGGAGTAATCTGCAAGTAAGGTAGAAGGCTAGGAATTCTCCCAAGGGCCAAGATCAAATTCTCTCCTTTTAAGGTTGAAATCCACCAGAGGATTGAACATGAGTGGTGAAACTTTTATCATGGGGAACCATCCATTCGTTTGATCATCATATTTACTAGAAATGACCTCTGTTCCTTTGAGTATCTCTATGACAATTTAAAATGACATTGTCAATACCAAATCTCTTTGATTAGCAGCACGAAGCTCAGGAATGTTAATTGATACAATGGCAGCCTGTTGACTTGGAATCGTCGTGCCAGGAGACATCACTAAAAATCATTTCTCCAGAACCAGGCCATAGAAATAGGAATTTTGAAGAGACATGTAGCATGTCAAAATAACATATGAAATAAGAGTTAGCTTGCGTCCCTTGGAGATTTTTCTATTCCTCTTGCTATCTTTTTTGGATAAGAAATAGATAACTTCCATTGATTTATGAAAAGTGTTTTTTGGATAAGAAACGATTTCATTGATCCATGAAATTACAATATAGGGATATAATATTCATTGATTTATGAAAAGTTTTTTTTTTGTAATTTTTTTTCCATCTCCTTTTGTAACTTTGCATTGATTTATGAAAAGTTACAAAAGGAGATGGAAAAAAAAATTACAAAAGCTTTGCCAATGAGACAAACGATTAGAATGGCTATAGTCCTTAAATGGTGGAATAGTGTATGCCCATGTAATAGCTAAGACAGTAACAGAGTCCATCAGACATCCCTTTGAGAGCTTATCTTTCGAAAAACCCAATTCATTCCGAGCTCTTCAAATAAACCACCAAAATGCCGATAGCAATAAACATCATAAAGCCTTTTTTCTCCTTTAAAGGGATGACCCTCATATGAATATAGAATCAAATCCTGATTCCAGGCATATCATTTCCCATTTAAAGGCATCAATAAAATAGTTCCACGGAGAGTTCGCAGCCGTGCAAATCTTGAATAAATGGTATTGAGATTCCAAATCATTAAAGCACAAGTGGTAGCATTGCAGAGTGCACCTATGTTGAATCCTATAATTACAATTGGTGTTGAGGATACCATGACTAAGTTCCCAACCAGAAAACTATACGTTTTTAGGTTGGAAACCCTTCCTTAATACCGTGTAAAAGCTTCTTTTGTTTGGTTCATTAAGAGGAGCAAGATGCACAATCAAAGATTTGGATGAAAATGTTAGAGAGTTCTCCATAGGCCAAATCCATCAGTTGGAACCTTGCCCAGGACGGGTGCTAGCCAAAGTATTAGATAATTTCTTCTTCATCTTACATATTCCTCTTGCTATCTTGCATCCATCAGTTACCAAAAAATTGAGGGACCTTGGGTGACCCTCCATGGGGGAAACCAAAATAGGGTGGGCATCGGCCAAAAACTTCAGTAAATTGAAAAAGGCTTGCCCTCTTGAAACTTGGATTCTATTATGAGGTTTCCATTGAAAAAAGAAAAAAGTGCTAGTGCCAATACAATTGAATCTCCACCTGCTTCCTTTCAGGCCAAAACCCTTTCCTCCAAGATCATATCCAATAAATTCCAATCAGCCATATAAAAGACCTCCTCAAAGTCAATTTTAAAGCGCCAATTAAAAAGGTTCATTCTCAGCAAACATTGAAGAGACCATTCCTAAGTACTTTTGTTTTCGGTGGTGACTCACTTCCTCTTAATATTATTGTTACTATATTACAAAAAAACTTTAGGGGAGGAAAACAATATAATTTTTCAGAGGGTGCCAACATTCGGAGCCTTATTAAATTCTATGTTTCTTTCTAGGCCTCCCTAAGTTAGTTTGTTATTGTTCTTTCGTTACTATTTTTATTTATTGAAGACCATTTCATAAGGTCTCCCTATTCTTTATGAGCTCCCTTTTCTGTTTCCCCCTTGTTCTTGAATTCTCTTTCATTCTTTTCTGTTAGGATCTCACTATTGTTCCACTTTGGGAAAGTAAAGAATCCAACAAACATTTTTAAGAGATATGGGTTACTCCCTCATTGCCCATTGGTTTTGAGGTGGAACCCCATGTTCTCTAATATGGTATCAGAGCCTGGTTAAAAAAAACCTATATTTAATTTTAAACTATACACGAATAAAAACATAGAGAATAAAGCAGAAATTGTGGTTCAACTGTTTCCAGCAGCTTTTTTTTTTTTGGCAGATTGAGAGTGATGGTAACAGTTAACAATTTGTAAATACACTTGGGGGGATGTACCGTCAAGATGGTATACAAATTGTTGGCTTTTTGGCCATCTCAAATTAATTAATTTTAATTAATGAATGAATTAATGTTTTGATGATAACAAACTTGAAATTTATTTGCTAATAATTTTAGAGCTCGAAAAGACGATTCCAACGCACTTTGAATCATTCGAATCGGAGATCAAACGAAGAAGTTATGAGCAAAATAAAATTGATGGCAAATCCTTCGTGGCGATGACGTGGCGAAATCGGACAATCGTGTAAGGACACATGGAAGTCAATACATGGGGCTGAAGAGATGTCTTGGGACGAACAGGATGTCGACACGTGGTAGATGAATTATAAATAAAAATAAAAAAGAAACACCACTCTAGTGTCCTCTCAAAGTGATGCTCTAAAAATATCATATTATTATTGTTGCTTTTTGAACATGAGTTATGTTTAGTGTTTTGATGAAATTTGCTCTCTTTAAATTGTGTTGCCTTATAAAATACTGGATATTTATTTGGCTTTTTGTCTCGTTATATGAAGCATGTTATTGATCGAGTTTGATTTTTAGAGCATCACCTTGAGAGGACATATTAGTGGACGAACAGGATGTTTACCTCATTTTCATCGTCAGATTCGTTACTTGAATTCGCCATCATTTTCGCAATTTCGATTCACTTATTATTTTAATGTTCATGAAATAGGACTTGTTTGTAATTGGATAATCTTTTAGTTTAACAAAGTTAGATTAAAAAAAAAAGAGGACAAATTAGTGAACAACCCTATTCACCCCTCTAGTGTTCTTAAAGATCCTACACAAATTTGTTATAGATTTAAAGTAATTCTTCGTTTTGATTCACACTGAATCACTGATAGTGGAGTTTCTATTGTAGTCTTCTTTGTGGTTAAGCTAAATTTGGTCTCTTGTCCTTTCCCCATTTTCTAATATCTCTCCACCGGTGAAAAATGCAAACACATTCTTCCCATTCTAAAACATTCTCATAAATGATTAAGACAATAAAAATTAAAGCTCACTAAACTAATCAGTGACAGTTCAACAACCCAGTCAGCTAAATCATATAAACAGTAAACCTCACCATTTAGACTCACTAAAACAGTAAACTGAACACGCAAAAATTTCAAGCTAAAACTTGGATTTTTCTTTTGCTTTGCTAGTCCAACCATAAATCATATTTAAATTGCTTTCGTGAAAGGAATTCACAGAGCAATAAGAACCCAGAAGAACAACATCCACGGATACTACAAGGGCATACCCATAATCGGAGATATTCAAAATTAATTATAAAAAAACCCCTCTAAACAATTGTAATAAAATAAAAGAAAGAACGAAACTCTCAGAATGAAAGATAAAAGAAACCAACAATAGTTCTAATTAGTGGATAGAAGCTAAGAATCCCAATCAGTTTAGAAATTACAGGAGATAGAGGGAAACAAAAAGATTCAGAACCCCAAATTGAGATCAAAATAGAAGAATTAAGGGTTGGAAAGAATAGAGATTAGGGGAAGGGAAAACTAACCCTCTGTAGAACATGTTGAAGGCGAATGAAGGCGTTGCAGTCGCAGGTTGAGTCGAATGAATGAATGGTGAAATGAAATCTGAATCCAAATTCGAAAGCCAAATACGCTCATGAGACCTTTTCTTAAGCCTGAATGGACCCCCGACCCTTTCGAGTTCATTTCGGGCAGGCCCATCAAACCAATTTTGAGTACGAACACAATAAATTACAGTGCAAAATCCACTAATAAGGACGTCTTTGGATGATAAGTTAATTTGAAGAATAATTTAGAATAGTTACGAAATTACGATTTTGTAATAGCTCGTTCGAATATAAATTTTGATAGAGGAATTGCACCAAAAAACTTTGTTTGTATGTGAAAGTTAATTCTATATTTGCAGCAAGTATATAATCTTGAAAGTCCCTTTTACTACATCAACCATTTTGTTCAATTAAATCACAAGCTCGGGATGGGACGCGTTTCATCCGCACCCTAAAAATATTAGCCTCGAAATCTATAGATTCTTAGTCCAACTAGTTAAGTCATATATAACATTTTCGACCTAAAGAAAATCCCCACATTCACATGTTGGACTAAAAAGGAAGTTTTTGTTTTTTTTTAAATTTTTTTTGTTGAATCATGTTAAATCATCATTATGATTGGGTGGACAATTTGCTGAAGTAGAAATCCGTGTTTTTTTTTTTCTCATTTATTTCTTAAAACAATCGTTTTAAACAAATAAATTATAATTAAGTTTTGTTGGGAGAAGTAAGTGGTTAAGTTACTAAATCATTTAAGTTTCTTTCCATTTTTATCTGGCCCCCTAATCGAATAATTATTTGTTAATTTCAATTAAAAAAATTATTAGACGTTTGACATGAATAGAACAATTAAACTTTAATTTAAATTGTAAGCTTTTATTGGACTTTTTAAATTACTAGAAATTATTCACTAGTATAATTTACTTTAACGTAAATTTATTTTTAAATTTTAATATAAATTATGAAAATAAAAATAAAAATAAAGGTATATTATCTCTTTATATATGATAATTAAATTTAATTATTTATGAATAAATTTAAAAATCACATCATACACTTCATTATATCAACAATTTAACAATAAAAAAAATATTAAATAATTGTTAAGAAAATGTTTCTTTTTTATATTATTTATGTGTATCTATACATTATTTAAATACTATTTTAATTACACTACAAAAAAATACTATCTAAGTGTCATTTAGGATGAAAATTATTTTTAGACAATTTTATCCACTTATTTTTCTTATAACTTATAATTTCAAATCTACACTTACTTTATATATATATATATATAAAATTTTCAACCCTCCAATTATTATTATTATTATTTTTACAATCACATTCTTCTTTTCTTTAGTTCCATTTTTTTTCTTCATCCATAC
>JBBMKA010000020.1:1363106-1381632 GCA_037833695.1 Sechiopsis laciniata | reverse complement strand
CAATCACATATTGTTAACTAACTTCACAAAAGTAATGGTAAAAATCATAAAGTGATTCAAGATATTGTTTCTATGATTCATGTCTTGTTTGCCAATTTAAATGCAACATAAAATCTTAAGATAAGATACTTTTAAAAATTGAATTACTTTTGAAAATATAAATTGAATAAAAAAAGCCTAAAAATGAAAGTAGATTCTAGGGTTTGATGAGAAATAATGAAAAATACATAAATTTATGAGTAGAATTTGTGAGTTTTTTTAGATTAAAACAATTGGGAGTAGGGGGATTCGAATCCATGACTTCTTAGTCATTATGCGTACATTAATGTTGATGAGCAACTGCTCATGTTAGCATAGAAATTATGAGTTAACTTTTTAGATTCCAAAATTTACCAAATTTAATTATTTCCATTATAGATTATAATTAGAAAAATTAATAAATTGTGAAAGTTTTATACATTAATTATCAATTAATAATATAAAATATACTTGCGTTGACAAAGAAATATACGTTTCTCATTTCAAGCTACCTCAATACCCAAAAAATACTTCAAAATACCTAAATCTTTCATATGGAAACATGAACTCAAATAATCTTCAAACCTCAAAATCGCATCATGTAACGAACCTGCTATAATCAAGTTGTCAACATACACAAGTACATGGAGGGATACACTACCTCGAATATAATTGAACAATGAGTAGTCAACATAAGACTGCGTAAAACCATAAACTTTTAAAGCATTAGATAACTTACCAAACCACTGTCGATGAGCCTATTTCAAACCATACAAAGACTTACACAGTCTACAAACCTTTCATGGAGTAGAAGCACTATACCCTGGAGGAAGCTTCATATATACTTTTTTTTCTAGATCACCATGAAGAAAAACGTTATGAACATCCATCTGATGCAACTCCCAATTCAATTGTACTCCAACAGCAAGAACGAGACGAACAGTCCCCATTTTTTCTACAGGTGCAAAAGTCTCATTATAATCAACACCTTCAACTTGACAATTACCATAAACAACCAAGCGTCCTTTAAGGCGTTCAACGTCATCGGTTGATGTATACTTAATCTTATACACCCAACCACTACCAATAGCTTTCTTTCCAGGAGGCAAATCTTCCAAAGTCCATGTACCATTGCGTTCAAGAGCACCAATCTCAACTTGCATCGCCTGGCACCAATCTGGATGTCTCATAGCCTCCTGAAAAGAGGTTGGCTCTTTCCCTTTGAGATTTCCATCAGAAAACATCTATATGTTTCTAAGAAAAATTATTATAATTAACATTACAAGCTATATCAAACTGTGTACTTGAGGAGCGAGATCGAGATGAGGGAGCAGTAGGTATAGTAGAGTTTATATGTTGTTTCACATCTATATTTGTAACATAATCACGAAGCTTTATCGAGGAAAATTGTGTACGATGCCCACGACCTAGTACCTCAACACCACTAGAATTGTGTCCATCACTCGAGCCTATAAAAACACATCCAATATCCCCACCACTATTGTCAACAGTCCCTACAACAGGTATCAATTCGATTAAACAATCATCATCATATTCATAATCTTTGTCATCCCACAATGGTGTTTGAGCAAAATATATTTCCCATTGAAATCTTGCATGATCTGGAAGAGACTCAATAAAGGGAAATTTTTCTTTAAAAAATTGCACATCATGACTAATAAAAAACTCATGTTGTCTAAATCATAAAGGCGCCAACATTTCTTGCCAAAAGGATATCCAACAAAAATGCACTTCCTAGACTTTGAGTCAAACTTTTCTTTTACCTGAGGTCTATGCGCAGTATAACATAAACACCCGAAAACACGTAAACCATCATACGAAGGAGTGTGACCAGCATTCATGAGGGGTTTTTCCATCCAACACAGGGGTAGGAGTTCTATGCACGACAGTTAGGACACACTCACCCCAAAAATACTTAGGCAATTTTGTTTGAAAACGTAAGGCATGAGCAATATTAAGGATATGTCTATGCTTACACTCAACTCTACCATTTCGTTGTGCAGTACCAAGACAAGAAGTTTGATGCAAAATTCCTTTATTTGCAAAAAATGACTTCAAACTCAAAAACTCTTGACCATTATCACTTCTTATAACTTTAATTTTTTTTTTTTCAAATTGAGTTTTAACCATCACATAAAAATCTTGAATTAATTTTGCAATTTCAAATTTTCCAATCATCAAATATACCCAAATAGCACGAGAATAATCATCAACAATAGTGAGAAAGAAACATGCACCACAACTAGACAAAACATTATTTGGACCCCAAATATCACAATGAACTAAATAAAAAATATCAGAAGCTTTATTCATACTTGAGGGAAATGAATTACGAGGTTGTTTACCCATAAAACAAATTCGACAATCATTGGCATAGCTCGTACTACTAGAGGTTACTCCAGTTATAGAAGATACTACTTTCATTGAAGGATGACCTAATCGTCTATGCCATAACATACTCGTATTTGTAACTCCCACTGTATTTACCAAAAAATTATGAGCACAAACCGGTCTAAAGAAATAGACTCCATTACACTGCATCCCTACACCAATAAAGTTTCTCAAATTGTAATCTTGTATAAAACATTTAAATTGATATAAATGTCATTCCACCCAATTTTCAATTCAAATTGAAATCACGTACACCTTCACGGCACACACAAAACTCTTCATCGAATCATTTACAAATTCACTGCACACATTGCAATTGGAGATCACAAATAATTTTTGATAATTTAGGGTTAGGAAAAAAAATGGATTTAAAAAAATCTCTAATTTGAAGAGACTCTGATACCATGTTAAATTTAGAGGAGTAATGACTTAACACTCTTACTTTTTCATTCTATTTCATAACAATAAATAAATCCATAAAAAATATCAAACCCTAGAAAATATTTACTATATTCAAATCAATAAATCTAGGAAATCTATAAAACCTAATTCCTAACATTTTTGTTGAAAAATGGTGGAGGAGACTTCTTTGCATACATATGCATATATATATTAATAGATTAATACTATCTTTATAAATTAAGATAAATATATGGGATTAGAAAAATAATATCTATGCTTTTAACTTTACGCACTTGATATTTTGCTCTTAACTTCAAATAACTTATAACATCTTCATGTTTACTTATCTCCAACTACTATTTTCTTAAATTGAAAAAGATCAATATTTGCTACAAAAAAAAAATAAAAGACGAGTGTTAAATTAAATATATCAAAACAACAAATCAAACAATAAATGAATAATGAAAAAAAATAAAACAAGGAAAAAAATAGAAGATAGACATCTAAACAATGAGGATTAAAACTCACTTTTTTGTTAAAAAATGGTGGAGGTGACTTCTTTATATAGGTGTAAAATTAAAGAGTTTCAAAACTTTTGAATATTTTATTGAAATTAAAAGAAAAAGTAATTAAATGTATATTTACCCGAATTATTAAGATATAATATTTACACGGAATATTTGAAGTTATGAAATTTAAATTTAAAAAGATAATATCCATTGAATATAAATACGTGGATACGTGTATATTTGAAGTTATGGAATTACATGGACGTGTGAAAATAAATGAATTAATTGAAAAGGTAAACTATTTTATATAGAAAATTCGAGACCCAAATCAGAGCAATTTTTAGATTTTGTTTGAAAATTTTGATTGTTCATAATATACGTGGAATCTCTTATTTTCTAACTTAGGCATAAAATCTATGAGATTTGGTAAAAATATCTTATCTTCTACGTTATAAAGATGATAAAAATCTAAATGATAATGTAAATATCTTATATGTTATTATAATATTCGTATGAATATTTGAAATTATGGAATTTAGGAAGATCTTCATTTGATTTTATACTTGATTTAGTTTGAAGGTATTGTACGATTTTATTGACTAATAATTATAATTGTTGATAAAATAATATAAGTTTAGCACTTGGCAAAATCTAGAATTTTTTTCTTGAAAATCAGTAAAATCTAGAATTTAATCACAATAATAAATTAAAATTGAATTTTGATTGTTTTTTTTTTTTTTTGTGGGTGAATTTAAAATAAAAATCAATTAAATAAAAGATGGCTTAAATAATAGGTGACATATTTGAAATTAGGAAGAACCACTCAGACAAAATGGTCCAAAAATGATTCTTTCTACTGAGCCACATTTTAAGTAGTAAAGATAATAGATTGTATTGGAGATCCTCACCTCTTCTCACGTTGGAAAGGTGAAAGGTGAAATTTTTTTGAAACAAGGTGAAAGGTGAGAAATTCTTGGCACATTTATAAGATAGGTAAATTATTATCTTTATCATCAATTGGTTTTGAGATGAAACTCTATACTATCTAATCTGGTTTCAGAGTTCATTCTCGAGCGGGTATTGGAGATCCTCACCCTATCCCACGTTAGTAAGGTGATGAATTCTCAACACATTTATAAGATATGTGTGTCACTCCTTTCATCACCCATTACTTAAAAGTTCTCAACACATTTATAAGATATGTGGACTACTCCCGTCATCACTAATTAATTTAACGCCAACTTGATCAGTTTTATGGCTGGATCCACAGATTGTTTTTATCACCCTAACTGGTACAAATCAGACATCACAAGATTTCACGCTGTGTTGTAAGCACCCTTTCATCTGAAAGACAGTCATTTCTCACTTTCTAAAGCATGCATTACATTTACTATCTTTAAGAAAAAATCTAGGTGGATCCACCACCCTAATCAAGGTGATAAAGGTGGTAAAGTAATCTTTAGTAAAGGGTTTTGATTCATGGTTGTAGATTTAGAATAGTTTCAGTGGAATAGCTCAAGGAATACATATTTCACATGGACGTCATTTAACTAATCATAATTTGTACCAACCAAGTAGAATGGTTTGTTTATACATGATAAACCAACACACCCATAATTAAGGAAGGATAATAAGAAAAGCAATAAAAATATACGTACCTGTTCTATTAATGAAAGAATCTAGATCCTGTTGGTGGTGAAACCAGATAATTGACTGTATCAGATAGTTAGAACAGCAACGAAGAATGTCTCCATGGGGCGGCCTAGTTGGAAAAGAGGCTTAAGGTCCCCAAAGTAAGCTCCTTTGGAGGGTTTAGGTTCGAAACCCATGATATCAATGAGCTTAGTTGTACAAAAAATTATTGTCTCCCAGTCCCAAGCTTGGAGCGGGCACATATGCTAGGTGTGTAGCGGGAAGAAACTCTGATTTTGATAATCCAGAAAATAAATTGCAATCCACTAGGTACAGCCCTTCCATACGACAAGGAGCTATTGTTAGATGTCTCGGGAGTGAACATAGAATTCTTACCTCGGACTCCGTTTTTATAGTCCTTTCACAAATAACTAAGATCCCGTTGATAAAAATTTTGTTTTTAGTTTTTTATTTTTGAAAATTTAAGCCTACCACAACTACTTTACCGTATGTTTTTCCTACTTTGACATCTACACTTAACCTATATTTGTAGAAACCAAACAAAAATTTAGAAACAAAAAAAATTAGCTTCCAAAAGTTTGTTTTTGTTTTTTAAATTTGTTTAGTATTCACCTTCTTTTTTAAAGAAAGATGGATACAATGTAAGAAAGATGGAGCACATAGTAGGAAATTTGAGTAAAAATAAGCTTAAATTTCAAAAACCAAAAACAAAAAACCAAATGGTTATCAAACGGGGCTTAAATTTTTTATTTTCAAGAAGAAATCCCTTGAAGGAGATGGGAGTAGGCAGGTGGAACAGGTGAACTAATCTTCCATCCCATGTCTGTCATTTTCTTGCAAAAGGGTCCATCCAAGTTCAAAGGATTTCGTGGCTTTCTTACATTTCCTTCACTTGACAACCTTTCTGTCAAGAACTGCTTCGCCAAAGGTTGTCTCGTCTGTTTGTAGACGTTCTTCATTCGACTATCGTCCTAGCATAACTTTTCATACTAACCAAGCCAACACATCAATGTAAATCCTGAATTTTAGCCCATATTTTGGATCAATGATGTCAAAGAATTCAAGTTTTCGTAAATTTTTTTAGACTGCGGATGTGATACATCAGTGGCAGTGAAATAATGGACCTGACTTCCAATTGCAATCCAGCTAGTTCCTGGAGACTTTCCTAGACTTCTATCTCTAAGCGACTTTCTTATCTGTGCAACCTCGGACCAAAGACCTGCTGCTGCGTAGATATTCGAAAGCAAAACAAAATTGCCTGGATTGCTTGGTTCTAATTCAACAAGCTTTCCAAAGATGGTTTCCACTAGTTTTTTATTGCATTTAACCTGACAATAACTAAGCAAAGCTCTCCAAACTGATGCATCAGGTTCAATGGGCATCGAGTTGATGAAAGATATAGCTTCACCTAAATGCCCCCCACGACCGAGCAGATCGACCATACAGCCGTAATGAGCAAGTTGAGGAGTAATACCAAAATCCTGCACCATGGAATTGAAAAGCTGCAAACCTGTCTCAGTCAAACCAGAATGGCTGCAGGCAGATAAAACAGATACAAAAGATACATTGTTTGGTTCGAAACCATCATCCAACATCTGCGAAAATGCTAGAGTTGCATCACGTCCACGACCGTGCATGCCATATCCTGTTATCATGGCATTCCATGAGACAATGTTTCTTGTCTTCAGGCTGTTGAAAATTCTTTCTGCATATTGCATTTTACCACATCTTGCATACATAGTTATAAAAGCACTTGCTAGAGAAGCATCCAATTCAAGAGATTCTTCTCTTCTAGTTGCGTAAGCATGCAAGCACTGTCCTAGTGGTAGATGGGCAAGCTGGGTACATGATGTGAGGATATTTATGATTGTCACAGAGTTGGGCTCCAGCTCTGAAATCATATGGTTAAAAAGCAATAGAGCTTTTCCTGCATTGTCGTTCTTTATATAGCTCGAAATTAGGGAGTTCCATGAAACTAAATCTCTATGAGGACATCTACTAAACAGATTCGTAGCTGATCCTTCATCACCGCAATTGATGTACATTTCAGTCAGTGAAGTGCTCAAAGAAGTATTTATTTCAAGATCATTTTTTAGTGCAAAACCATGGATAGATCGCCCAAATGCTAAACCACTTCCATCTTTACACAATGTGAGGAGAGATATCATTGTGTATGAATTAAACTTGAATTTTGATTCGCACATTCTTGCAAAGAGTTCGAATCCTTTGGCTGGAAACTTACTCTGAGCAAGTGCCAATATCATTGTGTTCCAGGAGATGACATCCAAACCTCTCATCTTGTCGAAAACATTCTGTGCAGCATCAATTTGATTGTGCTCGACGTACATGCTTAACAATGCATTGCCCAGAAATACATTTAGTTCCATTCCATTTATAATTGCATGAGCATGTAAGCCTCTACCCTGCAGCAATCCATCAGTTAGATCTTCACATAAAGACAACAAAATCGCAACGGTTCTTTCATCTTCTTTTATGCTTTCCAAACGCATTTTAGTAAACAAAGATATAGCTTCAGCATGAAATCCAAAGGCACTGTATACAGATATCATAGAATTCCACAAAGCAGCGTCAGATGTGGGAACAGCATTAAACAATGCACATGACGACTCCAGATTTCCGTTATCACTATACATATTCAACATTGCATTTAATACGAACAAGTCGTTAACGAAATTGAACTTGATAGCCAACTGATGCAGTTGCATGCCTAATTGGAGAGATTCAGATTCTGCACAGGCTTGAATAACCACCAACATTGTAACAGCATCGAACTCAATACCTTCACTCAGCATACTAACAAAAAGATTCAAAGCTTTTGTGTAATCTCCAACATCAAGATATCCAGTTATAATCGCATTCCAACTCACTATGTTTCTCACCGCCATCAAGCTAAAAACACGGTGCGAAACTGCAGCATCAAATCTCATATAAAATCCAATCAAAGCAGTACCCACATGAACATCCATATCAAACAACCCATATCTCAAACAATAACCATGAATCTCTTGTCCCAATCTCAGTTCCAACATCTCAGCACAAGCCAAAAGCAGAGCAACTACAGTTCGAGAATTGGGTGTGAATCCAGCCCTTTGCATCTCCATAAACAACAACACTGCTTCTGTATAGCAAAAACACCGCACATATCCAGAAATCAAAGCATTCCACGACACCAAATCTCTCTCAGGAATATCATCGAACACTTTACGGGCATCCCCAACAAACCCACATTTACAATAAAAATCAACCAAGGCAGTCCCAACCCGAATATCTTTGATCAAATCCGAATCCCTAATAAAAGAATGAATTCGTACCCCCTTTTCGATGGCGTTGAGCCTGCCGCAAGCCTTTAAAACAAGGGGCATTGTAGCACAATCTGGTGCAATGCCAAGAGATTCCATCTGGGTATATGTGGATAGAATGGCGTGGTCATTCTTGAGCTTGGTTTGATGTTTGATAATTGAGTTCCAGTCCTTTGAGTCGTTGAAATGGGCTGGTTTTCGAGCTGGAGAAAGTCCCTGAATGCTTAAAGGGACTGCAATTTCCATTGACAAAGACCCACAAAAATTTGGCGAAAGGATAAGAAAATGGATTAACTGATTGCAGCCTTCGACGTGAAGCTGACTGTTAATTTAGTTCGTCTACTTTTTCCACATTTTCTTTCTTTATTTCTTGAATTCTAGTTGGAAAATAAAATATTAAAATTAATTTAATTATTGTTTAAGTATATGGGATTTTTTTATGAATAATGAAAAAGGAAAATTTTCAAAATTTTAAAAAACAAAAATTGATTCAATGAAGTTAAATGAATGGTTTCAATGAAATCCACAAAACTAAGGGTTTCAATAAAGCTAAATTTATTAAAATTAATCAAATGAAAGGGATGGAAATTGGAAACCATCAAAGTTGAAATATCTTTAAAAAATGTTATACGAAAGTTCGAATTTGTTATCGCAACAAATTTCATAAAATATACTAGTAAAACAAAAATTAATTTCAATTGGTTTCATTTTTAAAATTCTACATTGTAAATGTTTTTTTTTAGAATAGTAAATGTAATGTAAGACCATTCATATTAAATATAAGATTTTAAATTCAATTTAATTTATATTTAATATCATGATTTATTATTTAAAAAATACACAATTTCATATAATTAATTTTTAATGAATAATAAAATTCTATGAATGTCAAATTTCTAAAAATAAAATAAAATAAATAAAATAAATATAATAAAAAAAAGTGATTTAATGAAGTTAAATTGATGGCTTTAATTAAGTTTACAAAATTGATAATTTCAAATTAATTTAAATAAATGAAATTGATTTAAAACAATGAAAATTAAAATATTTTTAAAAAATTGTTATAATTAAAATATAGATAATAGAATTTAATATCCACAACAAATTTCCTAAAATGAAAATATTTTTAAAATAATTAGAATACTGTTACAATTTCATTTGTTAATCTCAAACAAATTATTTAGATAGAGAAATTATTATTCTTTAAAAAAAACATTTAAAAACAAGTCCAGAGATTTGAAGACCTTTGAACGAGTAGTTACAAAGAAAAAGAAATGCACACAACAAAAAACGACCGTTGACGAATATAACAAAACGTAACATAAAACCTTAAACTATTTTTATTGTAATTACACTGAACTTAAAACACTGTCATTTACAACCACAAAACACTCGTACAAATCTGTTATTTTTTTGTATACATCTAGGAACGAGATGCCTTCTCTTTTCTGTACATGAACTCGAAGCTTCACAAATTTTAAGGTTTTATGCCGAATGCCCTGATGCAATCCAGCTCCACCCTATGTATGAAGTTTTTTTTTAGATAAATGGAGAATTCGTTGAAAAAACATAACCGAACAGCTTATCGATATCCTACGAGCGACTCAGAATCTAGCTTCGAAGGAAATACCAGGGTCCTGTTCCAGTGCCTATCCTGTAAATGAATGCAGGTGCAAGGTCAAAAACATTAGCCTTTCATAGTGACTACTGTAACACATTATTGTCACAATGCTAGCTGATTTGTGATTGTTTGGATGAGGACACATGAGTTCGGTTAGATGAAAAATGTGCAAATAGAAGTACCTCCAGAATCCGGCTAGTGTTCGGAGGCTCATGTAGATGGTTAAGGCAACCCAGATACCGATAAATGCTCGAGTTGAAGAGAGAATGAACAAACAGAAAATGCTGATAATTGCCACCAGAACCTGGAGAGAAATAATGCAAGTTTTGAAATTAGAGTTGTTCCATTCAGCTCATCTAAAATTCTCTCCTCTCTTTTGGGCAGTAGTTATATGCATGCTTCACCAAGTATCCTAAAAAACATGAAAATCTCCATGCTACAATCTTATTCATTTTGGGCTCAAGTTACTATTGGGACAATAACCAACTATAGCTACTTTACTTATAATTGCTCTAAAATGGTTTGTTTTTTGTTCAACAACAATTGGAGAGGGGAGATTCGAATTCATGATCGGAGGTCATAAGCACACTTTATGTCAGCTGAGCTATGCTACTGTTGACTATTGTGACTGCTCTATGATAGCTTTTTGTATAGGAAATGAATATTGGGATAGGTAATTCTCGAGTGAAAGAACAAGAGCTCTAATAGACTCACCATGGAGTAAGCTGAGTATGCAAAATCAGAAGCTCCAAAGTTGATGCCATCAAAAACAAATGCCAAGGCGTTGATTGGTTGCGTAGCAGCAATAAACTGAAACGATTAAAAGAAAATTCAGTTTCGATTTTCGTTTGATATTGAAGTGAGTAATTTTTCCTATAGTTTGCTTCGGCACGGTTACAAGAAACATACTGGAATTCCTATGCCAATAAGGTGGAGGACGTCAACATCACTTGTAAATAACTTTGCCCCAAAAGTCATCCCCACTGCAACAAAAGCTGCAAGCGCCAAGCCCAGAAACAATCCCAGCTGCAGCATTGTTTACAATGTAATTTATTATGTACTTTAAGTGAAAATGTAATCATTAAAAGTGAATAGATCTGTCAAAAAAATACTAAGAACCTGTAATACACGTGACGCTGCAGCTGTTGCCTTATCATGGTCGTTTTGAGCAAATGCAGTTGCAAGTATAGCCTGAAGAGCATTACAAACACTTAACTTGTAATTATGAATTCATATGCCAAATGATTGAGAGGTCAAAATTATATTGGGAAAATTTGTTTTCCAAACCTGCCCAGCAACAGCTAGCCCATCAGCAAGTAGAGACGTTGCCAACCAGACCTGCAAGCAGACTTGAAATGCAGCCATTGATGTTGATCCTTGGCGTGCAGCCAATGAGGCAGCAAGCGTCACACAGAATGTCACAGCAATGACTCTCATTAATAAAAGAAAGCCTATAAGAAAAATGAATATGGTTTATTACAAAAGCCTGGAATTGGAGATTGAAGATATCATGGAATAAATCTAAAAACTAATTTCAGATAATCAAGCAAGATCGTCCGCCACTTGGGCTTATTTTGGTAACACTAGTGCTTATTTTAGAGGAACTAATGATATTTACTTGTTGCAGGTCAAAACATGGAATGTACTTTAAAAAAAAAAAACTGAAAACAGAGAGGCCACAACTCAGAATTCAGATTTTACATTCCCTACTAGCCAAGAGAAGGAATAACAGGAAAATTTGAAGGTTTGATTTTTTGATGCTCTTTGATCAAAATTTTAAATCAATGGCTCAATTTTTTTGTAGCTAAGGTATAAATTGAAAAAAAAATAATATGTATTTATAACATGGTACACACAAGACAAGAATCTTCTGATTGACAGTACATATCTCATCCCTTACCATTTTTCAAAAATCGGCTAAATTGCAGATGTTTGATACTGGGAGGTAAGAGATCAACTTGTCCCATTAATCTCCAAAAGAGTATCAGTGCAATTAGGTATCTACAAAGTAAGAAGTAAATGTAAAAAGAATAAGCATCAAATCCTCTGATGTAGTGGTAAAATAAAACTTACTGCAAAATCGTGGAATCAGCATTTAACATAAAACTTACTGCGATATAACATGTGCAATGGCTGCACCAGTGACGCCTAAACGAAAAACGAATATAAAAATTGGATCTAGAATAATGTTTGTTGCATCTCCTACCACTGTAGAAGAACAAGGGAGAAAATGTGAACATATATAATTTGGAGGTTCCAAAAAGAAAAAAAGGTGGTTAGAAATCTCTTTTTAACTTTTTCCTGCCGTTAGTTAAACAGCGGCAGAACTTAGGAATTGTATTCAAGTATACCAGTTGCATATAAAGGAGTTTTTGTGTCCTTAAATCCGCGAAAGACCCCTTGCATGGCCAAGGAGAGAAGAACTGCCGGGGCACCGAGTGACCTCAGTGTCAAGTATTGCTGTGCAGCAGTCATCATCAGCGAATCCTACATTCATGTTATGCAGTTAAAATTATATACAAGAGTGTCTTAAGACATTAATTTCAACAGCATAAAAATTCTGATGTTTTTCTTTACAACAGGTAATACTTACTGTCTTGACTCCCATAAAGTTTAATAGAGGTCTTGCTCCAGATATTAAGAAGATGGCTTGTATGAGGCCAAGAACACCACCAATAACCAAAGCCGACGAGGCTGATGGGATATATCTTTTTCCATTCTCAACTTTACCAATGTCGAACTTCCTATCTAAGGGTTTTGAATGGCTTGCATCTCCACCTTTCCCTGTCAAGAGTAACAAATGGAATCAGATGATGCAGGTCTAGGACTAAGAAGAAATACTCTCATCAATTTTAATCTTCAAAACATGGGAAGGTTGAAAGTGGATGAAGGAACACAATACCAATTTGTGGGATCATCAACTTTTGTTCATCATTTTTAAATAAACCTGTCTCCATACTGTCATCATCCCCTGCTTCATTATTAACACTTCCAATAGTATCTTCCTCGGCGACAAAAGATGTGGTGACACTTACAAGGGGAAAAATTGCAATTCGTGAAACTTGATTGAATAAAGCAATTGCAACTCCAACAGCAGCAAGCTCCATGGGACCTGTATCGATGATATATCAACATGAACACACAAAGTCGTGGAAGAAAGCATCAGAGAACATACAATACAAGTCCTGTTACCACTACTAGCAAACTAAACCAGTACAAGGGCATAGAGAAACTAAAAAATGTTTGGAGAAAATTTAAAAAGAAAAGCAGGGTTACCTATCTGGCCAATGAATGCTGTGTCAACCAGAGAAGCTACAGGGTCAGCTGCCAAAGCCAGTGCGGCAGGCAAAGCAATCTGTGCTATTTCTCGACCAAGTTCATCCAACTTAAAGACATGCCTGTTCACAAATAAGAGAACAAGAAAAGAATTACCAGGCATGAAAAGAAGGATCCTTATTACAAATACAAACATTATAGATCATAACCCAGAAATCTGAAATTGAAAATACAGTTTCCCATTTGATCTGTTTCTAGAAGGCATAATGAAACAAAGACAGCAAAAGAGTTGTGAAATGTTAAGTAGCTTCTTAACCTGGCATCCTTGAAGAAAATACGAAAAGGTGTTTTCGTTTTATCCCAAGATGGATAAGGATCATCTTCATTAGACATGATCGAGAAAGCCATCCCTAAACTGCTTTTAAAATGATCAAGATGATTGTTCTCAATCAAGTTACACAGGCAGATAACTATAGTCCAATTGAGGACAAAAATCGATTCCCAGAACCTGCAGAATGAACAAAAATACCAATACTTCAATTGTTTCAAAACCCAACACAGATAATTAAAGTGGGTTTGACCTATTAGTGTAGAAGGAACAAACTGAAAATGCTGCAGGACAAAAGACAACATATATATATAATGATAAAACAAAACCCATTCGAATTACAGCGTCTGCCAAGCAAGTTAAAATCTGAAAAAAAAAAACAAAAAACTAACCCAGAGAAAGTTGAACTAAAATAAGATTTCCCCCTTAAAAAAGTCTATGAAATCGGGCAAACGATTCAATGTACATAAAGGCAAAAAACAGTCCAATCCGTAGACGAAAGTTCCTAATTCGTAGACCTCACGGGCCCCTAAACCTTTAACCTTTAGACCAAAGAACAAAAATAATCAACCCAAAGTCTAAACAGAAGAAATTTCCCAATAGGTTCGTGGCTGAAACATTTCCACTCATGCATTTCAACTCCATAGGAAAACCCACTTCAAATTAAAAGCAAAAAAGAAAAAGGGGAAGAGGGTTTCTTAATTTGAAGCCAAATTTCGAAGAATTAGATAAGAAACCAGATTAACTTACCATGTGAGGCGATGAAAAATTATCGGGGAAATGAAGAGGAGGAATTTGATGGGTCAGTTTTTGAAGAGAAGCAAATGAATGAGAGGCATTTTGCAGGAAGAATTATTCGGGCATTAATTCACATGCTCTGGCCTGCACGTTGGCGCGAGCGGGCGGGCAAAAACCCAAGCGGCGAAGAGAAGGGGCGTTTTTGTCTTTTTCTCTAAATAAAGAGATGCTAGGGTTAGATACGTAATTTCATTGCCTGTTATATGCATAATTTCGACTCATTTTAGTAACATTTCTTTTTAGAGAATTCTTGATGTAAAATAATAATAATAATAATAATAATAATAAAGTATGAATGGTAAGTTTTAGAATGTAATAATTAGTTTTCAATTAATATTACAAACGATTTTAAATTAATTTTACATACAATATCTAATCAATACCACAAATAGTTAATATAGTCAAGAATTTTCATCAAAAAACGATAAATGGTATAATTGAAATATGTAAAAAATTATAAAATTCTATCATTGATGAATTTTTTTTTTTAAATATTATAATTGAAAGAGATAATTTGAACAATTGTCACCTAAAGAACAAATTTGAGATGGTTTAGAAATTGGAAATTGATTGGAATTTATATCGAAACACGTTTTCTTGGTTTTTTTTAATCGAAAAAGTAGGTCAAGATTAAATAGTTAAAGACAAATTAATTACAAAAAATAAATTATATCTCAAAAAATAAAAATAAAAATAATAATAATAATAATGAGTAGATATTATTAGTAACAATAATAACTTCACGAGTTATGTTGGTTGGTTTATCTAACCATTTGTTTCACCATTTCACTTTACCCAACAATAGTCAAGCCATCCATAAAGTATAGATTAGTGACAACCCATCATAGACTCAATTCTTTCATCTATTGAATTAAAAAAGTAACTTCCTTAAAATTGAAATATTATATAAATTATATCGTTCATAATTTTTTTTTTTTTAATTGGTATAATTTAGTCATTGAACTTTTAGAGTTCAAAAAAACAAGTTATTGAACTTCTAGAGTATAATAATTTAATCTATAAATTTTATTTTATTTTTATTTTTTTAGTACAAATTTGTGGAAGGAAATGACAAACTTTACATAATCGTAATACCAATCTCAACTAATTGAAAGTCAAATATCGATTTTCAAGATCGAATTCGTGATCGTGATATTGAACTATATTATCACCAAACAATGAAACCACTAACTGTTCGAGTTATTTTATTTTTAATTCAATTCACAGGTGTGGATATAAATTTAATTAATTTAGTATACTACAAATATAATCTCTACTGTACAAAAAAGATTATCAAAGTTAACTGATTAATTCTTTAAAACAATGTTGACGCTATTATTATAAAATGATTTAGTATGTGCATAAGAATATTAGTTTATTCCTCATAAGAAGAAAAAAACATTTTGGTTTATTGGTTCACAATTACATTTATTTACCTTTCATTAAACTTACCAGATTTCTCTATATAAATACTAAATTATTGTGAATTAAACCATAACTATCCACAGTTAATTTAAGGACTTCATCATTATAAATTTGAAAATAAAGGATTAAACTGTCGAAACTAAAGCTCAAGATTTTTTTTTTTTTTTTCTTGAGATAAAACTCAAGAATTATATTATTATTATTTTTTTTTTTTTTTTTTAAATCTACTTTAAAGTTTGGATAAAAATAATTTTAAGCCATAAATATATTATATTTTAAAAAAGCTCAAACACCAATAAAATTTGTCTACATCTTTTGTTACTAATAACAAGACACGTGTCAGGTACCGCATTGCTGTTGCGACAAGTGGTGAATCAGATTCAAAGTTGGAAACCCGCCATTCTGATTGAGAATTGATTCGAAGCAAAAAGACTATAATAACCCCACAGTTTGTCCAATCATGGAGTATTTTGACCAATTTATAAACTTTTTAAATTATTATTATTATTATTTTAGTTTTATTTTGAAGATTTTGTATATATAATAAAAAATAACAAAGTATTTTAAATCTCTGTGCTATTTCTCGACCAAGTTCATCCAACTTTTGAATTTTTTTTAAGTACATATTTGAGGAGGAGGGACAAATATCGATTCTCAAGATTGAACCTGTGACGAGTGTTGAATTAGTTTACAACCAAACAATGAAATCATTGTGTCACTGATTCGATAAATCTCTATCAATTATTATTAAACTTTCATCTTTCTTTAAATAAAATTGTTGTGGTTTGTTTCATTATTACTATTATTTAAGAGAATTTGTGGTAGATAACAAATTCTAATATATCTATTTTAATTTTGACGATCTATTTAAAAGTATTTGTTATATAATAAAATATTTTAACTTTAATTTTTTTGACAGTTTATTATTTTCAATGTTTCATTAGTTGGCTTGAATCAATTTTATTAGATTATTTTTAATCAATTTAACTTATTATTAATTTGGGGGCTAAAATACCATAAGTGGGTGATTTTTTTTTTTTTTTTTTGGCTATATTTACATTTCTTCTAAAATTTGGACAAAAAATGATTTCCTTTTTATTATTTATGAAAAATCCTAGATGATATTGCAAAACAATATTATAATTAGATGAGGCTTGTACCAACAACAAATATTCTAGATTTCATTTTTTTTAACGCAATTTAATATACATTCTCAAGCAACCCATTAGTATTCGAAATTCGAATAATAAAAAATTCAGAAGCATCAAACTATACAATCTCAATAAATAGCCAAATGTTGCTCGAAACAATCGTTTCAGATTTTATTCTATTTTAATTTTAATTTTTTTTTTGAAGATTCTATTTTAATTTTTATATAATCATACTTTAATAAATATGAAAATGATATTTATGATTAGCTTTTACAATTTTTTATATCAAAATAAATAAATTATTTATAATAAATATTATTGGAAAATAGACATTAAGAGATATTTACAAAATTTAAAGAAAAATAAGAATAATAATAGAAATCAATTATTCTCAAAATAAAAATAATAAATAATGGAAATCAATTTTAAGTTTCATTCAAAATAGGGTTTTTTTTTTTTTTTTAGAAATATGCTAAATTGAAAAAGTATTTACAGGTAAAAAAAAAATTTAGCAATCATAAACAAACATACGGTATAATTAATATTCATCATACGCTATTATTAATACATAATACTATATTAATACACAATATTGTACTAATAACATTTACAAAATACTGTATTAATATCCTAAATTATATTGTATGATACCGTACATGGATATAAATATTTTTAAAATTTGCCTAGATCTACAATTATTTTGCGAATAGATTATCCACCTTAATTTTCCTTCAAAATATAACCATTAAAATTAAACATTTAAATTTACGTGAATTAAAATGGCCAAACTCAAATTAAAATGTCATTTTAAAATAATATCATGTTAGTGACCATTTTCTTTCTATTTGTTTACAATATATTTTTAAGGAATGGATTGCAAAGGTAACTTACATTAAATAATAATAATAATAATAAATAAATAAAATTGGAAATACTTTTCTGCATACTAATATATAAGGGAACTCTTTTTTTTTTTTTTTAGTACATAAGGGAACTCAACTTACCTACATGGTATCACATAACTTAATTATTATTATTATTATTTTTATAAATACCCTTAAACTTAAAAAAAGAAAAGAAAAAAGAGTTTAAAAACTAACTTAATCTAAAATAATATTAATATATATATTCACTTTTTTAGGTTAGTAAAGGATAATAAATATCTAATGTTTTGTTTGGGTGAAAATTCAAATATTTGACTCAATTAAAAATCTACAAAGTCTATGTATTAACTAACTGTATGAATTATTGCCCAAGTACCTCTAATATGGTAAATTACAAATATAATATGGTTAAAATGGACTTAACCTAACAATGGCTAACATCAATCACTTTAATGATCATAGGTTTGAATGTCCAAATATAATTGTTTTACTTTCACAAAAAAAAAATGTTATACTTATTTATTTAAAAGCAATACAAAATAAATATGGTATACCACATATGAATTTTAAGATGTAATTTTTATTTTATTAGAAATTAAGAACTTGCATTGCACGTGATTTTTATTTTACAATGTTGTATGTGAGATTATATTTTCCAAAAAGTAAATTATATATATACTTATCAAATAAATTATAAGAATATGCATATCTTATAAGGAAGATAAAATA
>JBBMKA010000020.1:1331955-1346202 GCA_037833695.1 Sechiopsis laciniata | reverse complement strand
CTGTAAAAACTTCACCTTCCCTGACAAGCTGTTGGTTTGGTACCATCGGGGTACTACACGATTTCACACCTAACTTTTCTATTTCAGTCAACAGATCAAGAACATACTTCTGTTGCGACAAAAATATTCCTTTCTTGCTTCTTATGACTTCAATACCCAAAAAATATTTCAGAGTTCCGAGATCTTTAGTACTAAATTGGCTGTGAAGGAAGACCTTTAGTGAGGTCATCCCTGAATCATCACTCCCAGTAATCACAATATCATCGACATATACCACAAGCAACATAATCCCATGTTTAGACCGATGAAAAAATACAGAATGATTTGAAAAACACTTTTACATTCCAAACTTCTGAAGGACTTGACTAAACTTACCAAACCACGCTCGTGGGCTCTGTTTCAAGCCATACAGGGATTTACGAAGACGACAAACTTTGACATTCTCCCCTTGAGCAACAAACCTAGGTGGTTTCTCCATATAGACTTCCTCAAGAAGATCACCATGCAAAAAAAGCATTCTTAACATCGAGCTGAAACAACGGCTAATCATTCATAGCCGCGAGAGAAATAAACAGGCGAATGGACGACATCTTGGCAACAGGAGAGAAGGTCTCACTATAATCAATCTCATATGTCTGAGCATACCCCTTAGCAACCAAGATAGATTTGACCAAATAGTCGTGTGCTTTATTAATGAAAGGCCATGCCTTTAAATAGGAGTTACAACGGGCCTTGCGGGCCTAACAGACCTAAACCTATTAAAGCGATAAACCTATAAACAAATATACATTTTAATCTCTAACACTTCCAAATTCAATCCAAAATCAGAATCAAACGAGATGATAAAAACAAATAGAAGAAGATGGAGAAGAAAATAGCACATCGATTTAAGTGGTTTGAGAACTAACCCTACGTCCACTATTCAGAACTATGAGATAACTATTCTCATTCATAATTTGCCATGGAAATCTCCAAGAGCTCAAATGGTGGATATGGCATCATAATATCATAATCAAAATTTTGAATTATCAGAATCTAGACACACCTGGATCAGAACTTGCCCATTTAGAGTAACATAACTCCAGACAGATCTAGATCAGAATTTGCCCATTCCGAGAAAATTAAAACGGTCTCCAAGACTCAAAATCTGAACAGAACAATTAGAACTGTTAGAACTTCAGTAGAGCGATGAACTAAATCCATCAACGACAACCTGAACCTGTTCACACATACAATATCTTTGAAAACAACAAAAATCTTATCAAACAAGATTTCAAACATAACGTTGCCATAAACATGGAATAAAAATAAATGAGGTATCTCCTCTCAAAATGATATAACCAGCCAAACAGAGTCAATATATCTAGAACGAATCAACTCTTCAGAAACCAAACCATTCAGTAAAACAAAAGACCTTCAAGAAATCGAGTCAATACCAAACTGAATGCCCAAACGCTGTATACTAATATTTCAAAACACAAATTTCCATGTTCCTACTGAAAAAAGCTGTGCTAGATCAAAACGAAAAGGAACCAAAGCACACACAATCCTCCAAAGCGAAACAACAAATCTCTTTCATCTCAAAACAATAATTCAAGAATTCTGTAAGCTCCATAACTCCATGAAAACTATTAGATGTAACAAAAAAATCATCTACATATAATAAAAGCAGATTGAGGCAAATTTGCACAATTAGCTTTACTAAAAACAGAGTTAGCAAACCAATTTCTTGCAAAGTAACAAACAAATGTGAAAGAGTCATAATGCTTATAAAACTTCACCCAAAATTGATAAATGCAATAAAGCCCAAAGACGAGGTTCCATGCAAGAACACAAACGGAGAAAGAACATATATCTCCTTTTCTTGCATGTAACCACAAGAAAATGAATTTGCATCAGAACGACAATATAGAATACCTTCTAGATCGAACTTCATTACAAAAAATCAAATTTAGTCAATGAGCAAGCAAATTTCAAGTCTCACCACAAACATAAAAAACCAAGAATCCTTAAAACAAACCATTTCCCTATCGAACAACTTAATGTTACCCTTTAAACCAACATGAACATTCTCAGAATCGGGAGTAACAAAGATAGGATCAAAACGTGCACTGAAGGCTCAACTGAAGAATGTTCAAATTCAAAAGTAGAAGCAGCGGACAAATTTCTACAAAGTAAGTCAATATCATAACCCATCTACACGACAACAATTGGATTAATCTTAGGTGGAGAACCTGTCCAATATTATTGTGGAGTCTCAAGAATCTCATTAGAAACTACAACCATCTCGCTCTGAAAAGTTGTCTTGCAGAATATATAAATCATTTATTAGCTTTTCAGTTAAAGAGTACACCATTTCAAGATGAGTAGTCATAACCAACAACATGCAAAGATCCTAATGAGATAAGGTTTTGCAAAAGACTTGGAACGAATCTCTCACAATTTTTAGCATCCATGCTAAACTAAACAAAATCTACTCCCTTAATCTCAAACTGATGGCTATTTTCCAAATTTACCTTGCCTAATTTCATAATTTTCAAAATTTCAAAATTGTGAGATTTTTCAAAATTTTCACATTGTTCAGAATTCTTCTTCTCAATTTTCATCTCCAAATGCTTAGATCTCAAAGAGTCAAGAACTATTTCTAGGGTTGAAAAATCTTCGCCGCATTTAATGACTAATTTCAAATCTTTGTAATTTTTGGGTAACGAATCGAGGAGGATCATAACTTGGTTTTCACCATTTAATGTCCCTTCTTCATAATTGGTCTGATCACCACAACTGTTTTTATTGAACTTGTCCAAGTTTTCTTCCAATTTTTTATAAGGATCATCTAAGGCTTTTTCAACCTTTTGTTGCACTAACTGAACTCACATTTTCGTATTCCATAAACTAAAATCTTGACCCATCGAATTTTTCAAGTAAATAATTAGCCGACATCTTATCAGAATATCAAAATTCAGGGAAATTTGGATCGCAATCAGGAAAAATTTTAACGAGCCACTAATTAAAAAATAATATCAAATGATAAATCCATCAAATCAGAACTCACCCAAAAATTATCACAAAGTAAATCAAAACTTATCAGTCTCAGAATTACAAACTTTCATCTCAATAATCTCAATCCTAATTTCACAAACTTGCGAACAATGTTGGCTTTTTGGCTAAATATCTCAAATTAATTAATTATAATTAATTAATTAATTAATGTTTTGTTGATAACAAACTTGAATTTGTGTACTGACATTTTTGGAGTTTTTAAGTGTTTATTATGTAGAGCTTGGAGAGGCGATTCCAACGCATTTTTAATCGTGCAAATCAGAGTTAAAATGAAGAAGATATGGACACATGAAGATTTGAAGAAAAACCGTCTATGAAAAAAAACGGGATTTTCATTTTCAAATTATTTCCTTTTAAACCTAAACCCATTTCATCTTATCTTCATTCAATCCTAGCCATATACTACATTTTCCCTAAATGCAATGACCATCATTCATCATATCTTCATCAAATCTCGTCCGTCAATCATTTTGCCATAAATCCAACGGACACCTTTCATCTTCTCCCTATTAAATCCATAGTCTCCGTAACAAAAATTAGACAGCAATATTATCATTCTCAAAGCTTAAAAAAATGTCAATTTGCTTCACATATTCTTGAATCGGCGCATTGCAAAATTTGTGAAGAAGTTGTCAATGTCTATCTTACGTACTTTGCCTACGAGAGGTACTTTGTGAGGGTTATTTTTATTTTTTATTTGAGATTTGTATTAAGGTGTGGGTACACCTTGGGTTGTGAGAAAATGAAATTGGTTTAATCCTGAACCAGTGAAAAGGATTTGAGTTTCTCTTTAGCCTAAGAAAAATAGGGTTGGAGTGGTTTAATCCTGAACTCGATAAAAGGATTGGGGTTTCTCTTTAACCTAGGAAAAAGATGGTCATGTAGGTTTGGTTCTCATCCGCAAGAGAATCATCTAGTATAATACCCAAGGAGAAGCCTTGGGGAGTGGAGTAGGATTTCCGAACCACTATAAATTTCGATGTCTTTCTCTCTTCCCTTAACTCTTACTTTTTGCAATTTCAATTCTTACATATTATAATTGTTTGTTGGGTACTTGCATGGACTGACAAGTCCATTATAAATATCCAACTCTTTAAATTAAAATAAAAGGCATCAACTAAACATAAACAAAATTATGATGCCAATACCAGCTTGCTTCTCATGGGTTTATATCCTTAATCTCTGACACTTAGATTCTCAAAATTACAATCCACATATTTAATGCTCTTAAAGCAAGCTCAACAAAAATCAACGAATAGTTGAGCATTAATATCTATAATAACATACGACCAAAATTCTGACATTTTTGCCTCAATCTTATCTCACACTTCATAATCATAAGCTCATAATTCAACCGCTTAACTTTAATCAAATTAAAATAAATTAATTGAACTAACAACCACATATGATAATCTCATAAAAATACTAAGCAAAGATTAACCACGAGTTTGCCACAAACCATATATAAGAGAGTTAGTTTTCCTTACCTGATCGACGACTTGATTGATTAACAAATTCAAGCAAAAGACAATTATGACACACAAAACAAGGTGGTAGCATCTCGCTGGAAGCTAGGCAAGTCACCACTTGTTAGATTCGTCTTATTGTCGAGATTTTAAATTTGTGGGTCTATCGAGTACCCCCTGTTGGGAAAACCTTCCCTAATAACAATAGGAATAAGCAGAAAAATACTGAGAAATTAAAAGAAAACACAAAATAGAGAACACAAGAATTTACGTAGAAAAAATCCCAAACTGGAGAAAAAATCATGAACAGAAAGAACTTTCACTATGTGAAAAATTGTTACAATCACCCTCTCCCCGACCCCAATTACATAAACACTCTCTTCAAAGCTTATACTACTCACACTCTTTGCCCCACTCTCCACAAGAGAATACAAAAGGAATTTAACTAGAGTTAGTACACCAAGCTTAAAGTGCTTCTAACTGGGATGCTTTGAAACCAAAGCAACATGCTCCTTTTATAGTGCTTGGAGCACACCACTACCTTGTATCTTTTCGATGATGGACAATTCACTTATAATATTTTACCAAAAACCCAACAAATTCTACCTTGGCGAGATATTTGAAGAATCCATATCTTCTAACATTGTCTTCTATGACAATCATAATTCTCAACTCAGAGAATCATAACATACTCCACCATAAAAAGTATAACACTTGAAATCTTATATTCCAAGAATTTCTTCTTCGTCACATGTCGATACACCTTGGTGAAATTTATGGTGCAACTTCCACCTACTTGACTTACCTGGAAGTTCTTCAGTCACTACGGACATACCATAAGGATGATTTCTTTCTTTCTTCAGGGAAAGACACCATCTCTTCTTGCAAGAGGGACCACGTCAGCATCCAAACTCGAGCCCTTTGAGAAACTTGCTCTGTTAGGATAACTTTATTTCATCTCACCAGCCTGTCTTCAATCCCAACAACTTTTCTTCTTAGAACTTCTACTGGAACCATCAGTGAACTCTATTGGGTCATCATCACCGCTTAATCTTTTTATTTCAGAAGCATCACATCTTGATCTTCCCTTTAAATCCTTGTGTAATAGAAATTGTATCAACACATCTCGAACTTGTACTTGCCACAGGCCGACGATCATCCTTTCTTCAAATTTCTCCACGTCAATCTTCACCCCATTTGTAAAGTTTGACATCTTTGCTTCACTCTTAGCAAATCAGGAAATAGTGAACAACACTATTCACAACACCCAGCTCTAACTTGTTTTCAGAATTCTTTTCTGATGTGGAAGTTCAGACAAAGTTGCAACCACAGAGCATACTTAAAAAATAAAAAAACTAATTACCTAAAGCTCTGATACCACTTGTTGGGGAAAACCTTCCCTAATAAAACCAAGAATAAACAGAAAAATACTGAGAAATTAAAAGAAAACAACAAAATAGAGAACACAAGAATTTACGTGGAAAAACTCCCAAACTTGAGAAAAAAACTACGAAAAGAAAGAACTTTCACTATTGAAAAATTGTTACAATCACACAAAATTCTCTTCTCGACCCCAATTACATAAACATTCTCTTCAAAACTTATAGTATTCACACCCTTTGCCTCACTCTCCATAAGAGAATTCAAAAGGAATTTAACTAGAGTTAGTGCACCAATTTTAAAGTGCTTATAACTGGGATGCTTTGAAACTAAAGCAACATGCTCCTTTTATAGTGCTTTGAGCACACCACTACCTTGTATATTTCCAATGTGGAACAATGCACTTCTAATATTTGTCCAAAAACACAACACTCGAATAGTGGTTGAGTGTTTGGTGTGTAGTACGTAAAAATAAAGAACGGAGGAGTTGTGTGTATTCTAAAATAGATGAAGACATCTATTTATAATAAGTTCTAAGTTGGAATGGAAAAAGGAAAGAACTTAGAGAGAAAAAAAATTTAAGAAAAATCTTTCAAAGGTATAAAATCCTACAATATCTAAAATTAATTAAATGTCTTTATTAAATTTGATTATCTTTTAAAACGTAAATAAATAAATTATAATTTATTAAAAAAATACGGGATCTTATACCATCTACCTAAACTCATCATATTTTCACACCATTTTCCCTACAAACAGCAATTTCCAAACAATATTTTTAGAACTCTTACTTTAACAAACACCAATCTCTAAAAAGATTTTTTTAACAGTTCCTTCCAAACATCAATCTACAAATAAGTTTATATATATATATATATATATATATATATATATAGAATATCTTCGAATAAGTATTTAACTTTAACATTTCAAACATCTGTTACTTCCTCTTCCTAACTCCAAAAAGCCCCTTCTGATATTCTGGTTCTTGCCCAAAATGATCTACTTCTACCTGTAGACTCAATGAGTCAACATCTTATTCTGTTTTAATTGTTTTCTTCTGTGCTCTCAAAAAAAAAAAAATCCAATCGCACCCTAAATAACTTTTTCTTTTTTAAAAGGTAGTCAAGACAAAAGATTCCACTAATTGATTTTGTTTTGAAACAAACTATTCATTATATCTTACAAAAAATAATAAAGGTGTGTTTAGATAGAAAATTTTTTTTAAAAAACAAAAAAAAAAAGAGAAAACAATCATAAGTGGTTTTGAATGGTTATGAAATATTTAATAAAGATAAAATCTTATTTAAATTGACTGGTTATGAATAATTGTGACAATTTTTATTTAGATAGAAAGGCTACGAAGTGATTTGAGTAAAAGTGTTGAGTAAATGTGATATTGTACAAATACTTTTTATTTAAGTTTGTATGGACACTTTTGTAGTTCTTCCATTCAACGTGAGGTTTTAGGTGTTGCCCTCAACAAATCCTCTATGTAAATGTACTTTTCTTAATTAGCTTTTATTTTATTTTAACTTGCTTACTCTTAAGAACCTTTAAATAATTGAGGTTTACGGGCCAATGCATAATTAATTGATTTAAAACGACCTTGAATAGAATTGGTTCTATAGGTTGTACTATTGTATCCTTGAGTTATAAATAATTAATTGATTTAAGCGAATAAGAAAATAATTAAGCCATCAAAAGAGTCAGTATGATTTGATGATTTCATTGTTTGGTGAAAATTCAATTCAATATTATCGTCACGGGTTTTATTATGAGAATCGGTATTTGACTCAATTCTTTCATTTGAATGATGTTAGACTATTTAAGAACACTCTCTCTCGAAAAAAAAAAAAAAAAAACTATAAAAGTACAAAATTGGTATAATTTAAAGAAGAAAGAGTTGGAAACCGTATTCAAGTTGCCCAGTTCTTCTTTGCATAAATCAAGTGACCTAATTAAGATGGTGCAATAGATAAAAAAAATGAAGACGATGACGGTAGATTTGCAAAAATCAAATTAACAATGTGTTTCATTCGTGAACTAAAAGAATTTTATTTGTTTCTTTTTCACTATGGGTAGGTCGAGGACGTTGACTGGTCATTTTTATTATAATCATATATATATTTGTTAGCGTAATTAGAGATTTTCTTCCAGATAAATTCATTTTTATTATAAACATATATTTTTCAAATTCAGACCTAGAAATAAATAAAGATCTTACTCTCTAACATTTATTTCAATAGGTCGATCAAAACCAAACTTAATTATTGTAAAGATATTATTAGTCTTTTTTTTTTTTTTTTATGAGTTAGAGGTTCATATTTACTTATCATAATATAACTTATCTAAAATAAAGTTGCAAATTCAAATTCTGGTCATATTTGAATTGTAATAATAAAAGTTATAAAACCATCCATTTGAGGAGATATTCAGAAAATTTAAGATATAATATCTATAATTAATTATTAACCATGAACAACAAGTCGCTTTGGCCGAGTGGTTAAGGCGTGTGCCTGCTAAGTACATGGGGTTTCCCCGCGAGAGTTCGAATCTCTCAGGCGACGTTATTTTTCTTTTTGTCATTTTTACCAATTTCTCCCGAATTACATATGACTTTTGGGGCCAATCTTAGTGGGCCGATGCCGAAGCCCAGTATCAGATTTTGCCATAATTCCAACCCAAATGTAATTAGTAAGGCACGGTTATTACATATATTTTTCATGTCGTCTTTTTGGTGTAGTTTTTATTAAACAAATATATTTATTCCATTTTTAGTACAGGATTTAGGATAATAACCTTTTAAATGTAAATTTAAATTCAATTACTTATAGCTACATTTTTTTAAAAACTTATATAGCTACATTTTATGGGTAATAACTTACTTTGAAAGTTCTCTTTTTCTTTTTTAAATTTTAAAATCATTATCCGCATTTTTAATTCTCGACACAACTTATTCATTCCTTTTCAACCATAATTTAGAAAAGTAAATATATGGTACTTATGTAGGGATTTTTATTAAATAATATTCTATCACAGCTAATATGTTGAATCTTTTCGAGCGTAACAAATTTGTACGTTATAAACTTCTCAAAATACAAAAAATGTATCTTTTTACAAATTATCATAAATGCCATAAAGAATGTATTTCAGACAATATAATTATATAGTGTGTGAGAAAATAATGTGTATAAAAAGAATTATTTGATTGAGATTTTAGATTGTTTCAAATATTGTAAGCATATGTGGCAGCATGAGTCAACCATCATTGTCATAAGTATGTGTTTGGATTATTAGATTCCAATCTCACAATTTTTTTTAAAGTAGGAACTTAAAAAAGAAAAACATATAGATGCATTTTATAGTTTTTACCATGTGAAAAATGAATTAATTGGTTAGTGTGGGTTTGAGATTAGAGAAAGGAAGAAGAAAAAGCTACAAACCCTAACCAAAATAACATAAATTTCAAATGCAAATTCTTTTCTTTCTTCCCCCAAATCACTCAGCAATTAATTCCAGACATGATCAAGTGTACTTTATTTGTTCTTCAAGTAATCAAATCTTTAGTTTTCTAAGTTAAATAATTCATAGATACATATGTTAATTCTGGCTTAGGCTTGAAAGTCCTAGAGAAAATGATTAGAAAAAAGGGAGATTCTTTTTATCATTCATTCAAGTGGAAAAAAGGGGTTCACTTTTTGTCTACCCTATGAGCTAATTTTCTGTAAAACATTTCAATTGGGTCATTTTCTTAGATGGCTTTATTGAGAGAATTGTGGGGGAATGCAATCATTCTCACATTTTCCTTATGTGAATGTTTTATAGTGTGTCAATATTTATGTATCCTTTATTCATTTTGAACTATGTATATTTTTTAAAAATTATATTCCAAAGTTTTAGCCACCTAAAGTTAATTTAATACAATACTTTTTAATTCTTAAGTTTGGGATTTAGTTTCACTATATTTCAAAATTAAACATATATACCAATGGATAATTAGACTAATTTTAAGTTTAAATATGTTGATAAAGTAATTATTTTAATTTTGAAATTTAAAAACTAAATTCAAACTACATCTCAACATTAGAGACTAAAAAAGTAATTTTTCTATTATATATATATACATTGAACAACGACATTAAAATTATCTTTTTCAATGTGACGATTTGAAAATATTATTATATTTGCTGAAAATTTACCTTGTCTGTTGAGGATTGATTGATTTTTTGACGCTTAGAATGATTTTGTAGGACACTCCAAAAATTCTAATTTTTTTATTTGAGTAATGCCTCTCTTCTTAATAATTGTTTTTCTTTTCTCTTCGTAAATGTAACTAACACATTGTTAATTCGATATTATTTCTCTCATTTTTTATTCTTTAATTACACCTCGATATCACTTTATACCATAACATTGTTGCATCAAATTTAAAAACTCAACCATAGAAATTAAAATCAATACTCATTTCAAAATCATGACCAACTACCCTATTGAAATGACATTTCGATTTTCTTTCTTTGAAGGTTCTCTATTTGTGCAACACTCCTTAATTCCCAATTTAGTAACCATCTCTTCTTTAAACATGTTTTGAAAATTTAGATTTTTTTAATTGAATTTCTAAAAGAAAAACAAATAAAAAAACTCATTTTAGGTAGATTATTTTTAGAGTAGGGCTAATAGTAGTATAAATTTTATAGTTTTGCAAGTTGAGCTAAATAACTAACAAATCAAACTAAAGGAAGCTCATAATAAAGCAATATATATTTTAAGAACTTGGTTACAAATTTACGATCCTTATATAAAAACCAAACTTTTAAGGTCCTAAACATGAAATTAAATATGACAATACATACTTCACCTACACACACTCTTTGGGAAATGCGATCCAAGTTTTACATTGCTTAGAAAATGGGGAAGAACCATAAGGTAGAACAATATCTTCATTTAGACAAAATCTTTTGAGTGATTTCAAAAATAAAATTATGAATATTTAGGTTTAAAATGGATAATATCATATCATTATATGGGTATATGAGTTCAGGTGTCAGACAGTTAGTGATATCAAAGTCATGCTCTTAACTTTAGTTTGATCAATTTGCTTTGATGACATAGTCACGATAATTTTTAATTGTTTATTAGACTCGTAGAGTGTGTGTCCTTTAGTGAAGAATAATTTGTCTAGTTAAAAGTAATATGCTTGAAAATAAACACTAATGGATGGTAATATGTTTTAGGGGTACTTGTTATTGTTTATTGAAAAAAATACCATAGATAGGTTGTATATAAGAAGCATACATATTACAAAAAAAAAAAAAAGAAAAAAAAAACCCTCTAATTCAGAGTTATGAAACTAGTATAATTTTATGTAGAATTATGATTTAGTATACCTAAGAAAGTGAGGTTAGAAATAATATCTTCCCAAAACAACAAAGGATGATAGTTCTACATCATATGAGAAAGTCTTACATTAGCTAAGAAATGGAAAGATTTTAGGTACATAAACAAACTAGGACTATAGATAATATATATCATACAGGTAGATATATATAAATGAATGACTCCTTAATATTTATCTCTATTGTATGGATGCTTTTGATTTGAGGTAAATGGAAAGAGATAGAGAGAGATAGTGTGGAACATAATGACATTTAGAATCGAAACCAAGCATGTGCTAACTAATCTGTAATTGACATAATTAGTTATGAAAATATGCCAAAGACACTAACGAAAAGCCAAAGAATTAAAGGAAAAACAAAACAAATAATAAAAGATCAAGTTCAAATTTTCCCTTAGTGGGCTAGAGATTCATCTCTCAACTTAGTGATCATTAATCTCCATTATTATAAGAAATAATCATACAACCTTTTCTCTTCCAACCTCCATTTTTACACATCATTCCTTCTTTTGAATCAAAGCTCAACCACACTAACTCATTCTTCTTCAATTTTTTTGAACCCAAAATACATTCACAATTTACTTTAATCACTACACATAAAGAAAAAGAGAGGAATTTAACAAACTCCCATTAATTTCACCAACTTTAATATCCATATATATTTTTCTGTACATGCATGTTACAAATAATAAACCACATATACAGTGTATACAATATTATTTTCCTCTCTTAACTTTAATGGAGTGCCTTTCAAGGTCACCAATGTCTATACCACAACTAGAGAGACCTTTATTTTCAGTTTTTTTTTTTTATTTTTTATTTTACTTCACATCATATAGATCCCATCTAATTTCTTTCATGAAGAAATTTTCAACAAAAGAGGAACAATTTTAAGATAAACTTATAATCTAACCAAACCCTAATCTCTGAGCAAATATCAAGGGTAAAAAATATATATAGACACATAAAAAAAATATCTATGTTTTGATGAGTAGTAATAGAAAAATTATTCAATGTGACTGTCACTTTCTCAACACTCTTTCTCCTCTACTTTTATGATCGGCATAAAATCGTCAGGTGCCGTATGGTTGTCTCTTCGAATAATTTCTCAATGACTATTGAACTTGGAAATTGAGACATGGGAAAGAAGAAGGAACGTCTTTCATCAAATCCTCCAAGTCCCAATCGCCAATTGAAAACTCCTCATGAAGAAAATTTGCTCCAACTCCACTGTTCATGTTCTCAATCTTTGGATTGTTGTTGTTATTATTATTGTGATTAGAGAGGCAGTTGATGTTGTTAATTAAGTAGTTACTATGGTTAGTTTCTTTAATAACTGTTTCAGCAGTGGTGGTGGCAGTGGCGGTGACGGTTGTCATGCTAACACTCTGCAAAAGAGGGAGATTGAAAAGGCTATCATCTTCCCGAAAGAACCCCGGTTCGGCCCCACAGATGAAGGTCGAGGTGGGGGTCGGGAAGAACGGGACGCTATGGACGGCAGAGAGGAGAGGAAAGGGATCGAGGGCGATAACGGAAGGTGATGGATTGGCGGTGTAGGTGGGAAAGTCAATTAAGCCTTGATGATGTTGGTCTTGAACTGAAAAGAGACCAGCAAAAAGATTGGATTTTGAGTCGCCGGAAGGGGAGCCGGAGCTGGTGTTCGGCGACGGCGTGGAGGACAAATTCTTGAGCCTCTTTTTGATGGTTGAGTTCCAAAAATTCTTAATTTCGTTATCAGTTCTTCCAGGTAATCGAGCCGCAATTTGTGACCATCTGCATTTTGATTTTGAATTATTAAATTTTGTTCATGAAAAAAACATGCACTCTATAATGAATTAAATAATTTAAAGTTTGTCGATCTTTGTGTAATGTTGGGTGTTAAACCTGGTGATATGTCAATTAATGGATCTCTAATTGGTAATTGCTGATTAATTAGAGAGAAAACCCCAGAATTTCAATAAGACAATAACATAATAATTTTTTTTTTTTTTTTTGAAAAGAGACAATAACATCATAATTATAAAGCGACTCATTATTCATTATCCTCATTTTAATTTCAAGGGGTATACATAAATATTAGTAATTTAATTCACAATTTAATAAGATTCGTATATATATAGTGTTTTTTTTTTTTTTTTTTGAAGAATAATAAGATTCGTATATAGTTTGGTGGGATCGGTGGCTTGATGTTTCATTGTTTGGTGGAAATTCAGTTCAACATCATGGTAACGGGTTCGATCCTTGAAATCGAAATTTGTAACCCCCTTATCAACTTGTACTCAAAAAATAAAAGATTTAGAATATTGATGAGCATGATTTATCACTGTCTAAAGTGTTTTACACTCAATAATATATCTTTTTGTTTTATTTTTCCTTTTAATCAAAACCCTTTGCCAACATATTAAGCATTGATCCAAAACATAGCTAGAGCTAGTATAGCTTTATTAACTTTTAACTTAATTTTTACTTAGGTTAATGAAAAGAACCAAATAAGTCCGGTTTCAACTACCGACCTAAATATTGTAATTCAATTTTTATATCAGTACTTTAAAGGTAGTTAATCTATCTAATTACATTCACAAGCCAATAGAAAACAAACCTATTTAAGTTTATGTTTAGAATATGCAAGGGTAGTTACTATACCTAATTACATTCAAACAAATGATTGAAAAAAAGTAAATGTTATGTACTCACCCAAAATAAGAGTGCCTATCTTGTTCGAATTTCCCGATCACATTAAATGTTCAGTAATCAAAGTCATTTTTAAGTTCAACCATATTTGAAAATTCAAATTCAAATTCAAATTAATATTTTATCAGTTCGGTTAAAACCTAGTTCTATAGTTTCTTTTCTAGCGAAATAAAATTTAGTCACATTATTGCTATAAAAAGAAAGAAATGGTAGGGAAATTTGACCTGTTTCCAAGAAGAGAATGCAGGTGGA